>PYAF01000447.1:562968-591434 GCA_007407185.1 Glycine tomentella
AATTTATTAAAATAAATTACTTTATTGTTAACTTTTAATTACTTTATTCATTTGAAAAGGCAAGTTTATTAAAAATTTAAAATGGTGATTTTAAAAAATCTTTTAAAAAAATGTGATTTTTAAGAAATATTTTGAACATTCAATATAAACAAATTTTACACTATCAACAATGACAAATCATCGTTGGTTAAACTTTTTATTTAGTTTATTATAAAAAATTTAATAACTTTGCTATACATATTACACAATAGTTTATGATAATGAAATAATAAAATAAAAAAAATCTTTATAGTGATTCTTTGTACTATTAATGCATAAACTGATTATTTTATAAGAGAGTATTCCCTTTTTTTTGGTGTATAAAAAAACAGCAAAACTAAATTCAAACAAAAAAAAAAATCCCATCACATCTGCTCAAAGCCCCTCGAGTTGACTGTTGATTTATATATAGTTTTTTTTTTAATCATCAAACTAAATTCAAACAAAAAAAAAATCCCATCACATCTGCTAATCCCCTCGATTTGACTGTTAATTTATATATAGTTTTTTTTTTTAATCAGCTAAAGAAAAGATATCATTTATGGCGATACCCAATTACACAAGTAACCATGTGCCGCTTAAAAAGTAACAGCCATTAATCCCCATTATACAATTAAAAACAGATCCGCCACTCTAATTAATATCTTAGTTTTTAATTATAAGATACAGTTGACTAATGCATGTATATTTATTAAAAAAAGTTAGTTATTTTATTCTCTAATATTAAAATTATAATATATTTTTAAATTTATCTTTAATAAAAAATATTACTTATTCTATTATTAATAGACTTTTGGTTATGCAAAGGAAGGAAAGAGAGATAAATATTCTAGTCAGTTTTATCCTTAAATATATACAAAATATTATTTTTGAATTTAAATTCATGATCAATAAATCATCAATGCATAATTTTATCATTCTATCCCCTTTCAACTTTATCTTTAATATTATTGGATTTTTTTTTAATCTTCATATGAGAGAGATTTTTTTTAAAAAATAACTATTACCCAATAAAGATGAAATGAAATCTTAGAAAATAAATATATAATTTTTTTTTATTGAGAGTGACTTATAAACATAGAGAAGGGAGGAAGTAATTCGTTTATCCTTCAAAACAATATATTCACTAGGGGTGTTCACGGGTACAAGTCATCCATGAACCAAAATTGATCTGAATTGATCCGAACTGTTTGAGTTGGGTCATTTATGTATTTGGGTCAAAATCAAATCGAATCAATCAAAATCGATCATGTACGGGTTGGATCATGAGTTTAGATTTATAGATCCGTTGACCCGTTAACCTGATCTGTGAACCCGTAATAATAATATAAATTTTATTATTTATATATATATATATATTAATAATTAAAAGTTAATTTTTTTTCTCCCCATAGTTTAACATATGGCCCAATTAATTTATTTTTTTGCAAAAAAATTAATAGAAACAACATTTTATTTGTTACCAAATTTGGAGAAAATTATGAATAATTTTAGACAGTAGCAATGTAGCACAACAAATTTTTAATAGATAAATAGTCTACTTAAATTTTGGTTTTTTAAAATAAATAATATTAAGCATAACTTTTCCCTTCTAATAAAAAAATGTGTTGTATTACTCTTAAATTAAATAGATAAGGAATATTAAAATTAAGATAGGAATTGAGTGGGCTAAGAGTGAGTGGTGAGACACACGTAGATTATAAAGAGAGAGTCTGAAAAGTGAAAACAAATAAACACTAAAATTGAAATATCTCATTCAAAAACTGATTCAGCAATATATACTAGAATATCCTATTTCTCATTCTAGTAGCAATTCAGCTAATTCTAGTACATTGGCTTCAAACAATGTCTCAGAACATAATGATGATAAAGATGATAAGGATGATGATTGGGATGATGAGTTTAGAATGAAAATCAAGAAAAAACTGAGCGAGGTGTAAAAAAATGAATTAGATAGGTATTTGGAAGATGATGGTGAAGATGACCACCCTGAATTTGACATTTTTTAATTGGTGAAAATTGAAGGCATCCAAATATTATATTCTTTCCTGTATGGCTAGAGATATATTGATCATTCTTATATCTACTGTATCATTTAATTCTGCATTTAGTACAGGAGTAGAATTCTGGATTCATTTCGTAATTTCTTAAGTCCTACTACTGTTAAAACTCTCATTTGTATCCAAAATTGGCTTAAATCAACTAATTGCTCTCGTGTTGCACTGGGAGGGATATATACTAGTGCATAGTAGAAATTTCATTAAATATAGCATCTTCTTTCTTTCTATTTCCTTGTCCCCTCCACTTCAGGGGGCCTTCAAAAAATATATCATCCATGCCACTCGCGAGGTTATTTTTCTATATTAAAATATTATCATGGCCTACTCAGTAACTCAGGTTATTTTCTGAAAATATATAGATTATGTAGTGGATAATATGCAAAATAATTATACTGTGTCGATCATTTAATTATAATTTATTTAATTATAATTTATTATATAGGATATGTTTTTTTATTATTATAATAATAATAATACTAATAAATAGCAACTACTATAAAAATCACATCAACGAAGATTTTAAATCTTCGATGTATGATTATTAAACTTTTTTCTAATATATATAAACAGATTTCAACTAATCAGTGATAAAAAATATTATATATCCATATAGCACGCATCACTCGAGTTATTTAATTTCCATATATATATATATATATATATATATATATATAAATAGATTCTATTAAGTAGTGATGAAAACAAACATTGGCAAGTGCTTATATATATACCATCCTCGATCTTCGCCTCTATATCCCTCTCTTCTATATTTTCATTACATATTGTGTGAATAATATATATTTTGCATCAGGCCCACATAAGACTATACATATCAGGAGATGGATAACCTTCCAAAATGCGAAGCAAATTATAGGGCTCTGAGTCCTATAACTTTCTTGAGCAGGTGTGCCAAATGCTATGGCAATCGTATCTCTATCATCCATGAAGGAACCCACTTCACATGGCAACAAACTTATGACCGTTGCTGCCGCCTTGCCTCCTCTATACGCTCCCTCAATCTTGCAAGGAATGATGTTGTAAGTGTACAAATCTTTTTTTGAGTATAAACAAAGTTAGAAGTTATGTTGAATTCCAATTGATAATGATCATGTCTTTCGTATGAAATAAGCTTTTTAAATTTATGTTCTCTGAAAAAAATCATGAAATTAAAATTCATTAATTTGGTAATTAGTTTCTTCCTATTTTACTAGAAATTAACCTATGTTATCAACTTATCATCATACATGCATGCAAGAATGGAGCCAGAAATAAATGGTAGAGGGTCAATTATAAAAATTAATTTTCATAATTCCAAAACACTAATTAATAAATTACTTAGGGGTGTTTGAGGTCGGTTCGGATCGGTTTTGGTCAATTTTAGGATCCAACCCAATCAAATTTAATCAGTTCGATTCGGTTCGATTTTCAGGAAAAAAAATTGAAACCCAACCCAATCCGTTCATAAACAGTTCGGTTCGAATTGGATCATCGGGTTACCCATTTAATTTTTTTTTTAAACTACTATTTTATATCACGATTCTTTTAAATATCCCATATAATTAACACAATATTATCAAATGTATGAAAGTAGTAAAATTGATTCATTTAATACCATCAACATAATATTCTAAAATAGACTTATAATATAAATTAAAATAAAAGATTTTTTAACAAGATTTACTATAATAGTCTAAATCACAATTGTTTCTTACAAACCAAGTTTTGTTATAACCAATTTTATTACAACCAGATTTGCTGAAACAAACAAATAAACAAAATATGATTCATTAATATTATAAACATGATAAACAAAATATGAAAAAAAGGTCATAACCTTAAAGTAGTAAAGTAGGGAACATAACTCAAATGTCTAAAATACAAGATCCTAAACAGTTAGCTGAGTGCCATGATTTATTTATATAAAATTGTGGATGATCAATTTAAGTCAAATGAGAACTTTTTTAATATTAAAAATTATTTCATTTGATCTAATTTTTGGAAGCAATCGAGAACTTATTTAATTATAAAAGTCTACTTTTAAAACTTCTATAACATATGAATATTGTGTTAGTCCCATATGAACTCAAGAGGGGGTGAATTGAGTTTTATAAAATAATTAATAATTTAAAATCAAACTCAAAGCAATAATATGAAGATAAGAGATAAAGAATACACAATCGATTTTAACGTGAAAAACCCAATTGGGTAAAAAATCATGACGTCCAAATTGAATAATCAATCCAATGGACAACTCCACTATGATAATTTTGTGTACAAGAGTTCCTAGTATCCTAGTTTTATAGTCTACCCTTACACAACAATTATCCCAGCTGATATTCTTGTTTCCCAGCAAAAAGTTTTAGTCTCAATTCACCAAGAATAGAGACAGACTGGTATCCTTGTTTCCCAGTCAGACTGGTATCCTAGTTTCCTAGCCAGAAGTCGTACGTCTCAATTCATCAAGAATAGAGACAAAAATGATATCCTAGTTTCCCAGCTGCGACATTTTCCAAAGTCAAGAAGAAGAATACAATAAAATAGTTACCAACACTTATATTCCTTAAGTAAATAGGTACCTTTAAATCCTGATGGAAAGTTGAAGAATCAGACTTGTCAAACGCTTCTATATGATCTCACAAAAATTCTCTCAAAGATGCAAGCATAAACTCTCTAAAACTCTAATGTTATTTGAAATGGAATGCATATATGAACATCAAAATATGTTTTTATTTATACTAATTTAAATATATGATTTTAGCTAATTTTTGAATGCAACCCTAAATATATTCTATCATATTATTCAATGCAATCTTGAGATATTCTATTATATTATGCAATGCAATCTTAAAAATATTCTATCATATTTTTGAATACAATCTTAAACATTTACAATACCATATTTTTTTTTATTGTCAAATTATTTTTTTTAATTATATATATAATAAAATATATATATTATTATTACGGGTTCACGGATTGGGTCATTAAGTCAACAAATATGTCAATTTAAATCCGTGATCCAACTCGTATATGAACGATTTTGATCGATTCGGTTCAGTTTTGACCCAAATATATAAATGACCAACCCAAACTGTTCGGATCAGTTCGGATTTATGGATTTATGGAGATAAACAAAGAAAATATGTGAAGAATATAGTGTTAAGCAAACATAATATTTGATGGTGCGTGTGTCTTAAAGTTCAACCCGATCAATCTTTTAAACATTGTCTTTAAACTTGTTCTATTGACAAAAAGTTAATAAATATTAATTCTCCAATTTTTAAATTAATTATAATTATGTCAATAAATTAATTATAATCAAATCAACATAACTAAAATAACAATAACGAATTATAAAAGAAAAACTTTTAAAAGAAAATAATCAAACTTGACTCTTTTGTTTTAGAAAAGAAAGAATGTAATGATTTTTGCAATGAAATATCAATCAACAAAGAGATTATTTTGAGTAATTTGAATGGAAAAAACTATGTAGCCTGATATGGGTCAACGGGTTGATTATTGATTCAATCACAAACTTGACTGGATTGCACTGGATCACGTTGAGTTAATTGTATGATAGATTTGATAGTCAATTTGACTTTATCAAATAACCGGTTTGCAGTTGGACTAGTCGGATTAGTTTAAGTTTTAAAATTATTATTAGATCTCTTAAATCAAAAGTTAATATTGAAACATCAGTTTTTATTAATTTGAAACATATGTTTTCCAAATACAAGAAAAAAAAAATCAATTTCAATTATTTCTATATCTTATAGAAATAATTAAAAAATACATTAAATTATATTTTCACGTATTAAATATTTTCTTTTCCATATCGATATGTACGATATTTTTATAATAATTAATGTATGTGAGATAAAAACTTTCACTTACAGTTTTTTTTTCAATATTGTATTTAATTTTTTAATAATTAATAAAAAGAAAAATTGTAAACAAAATAGAAATTTATAAAATCCTAGAGGAGTTCTCTAGATAAAATAGAAGTAACTTTAGGAATAAGATTCAAGAATAAGATTTTTTGATGAAAGAAGAGAAATATGTATGAGGATAGTAGAAGAAGTAAAAGAAGGAATCATTTCTTTTTTGAACAGTTTTTTTTTTAAATTCTATCAAATTTTTGAATTATAGGAGATTTTATGATTTATGACTTGGAAGATTTTTAAGAATAGAAAGGAATAATTATATTGAATTCATGATTTATCCTAGATATCAGTAGACACATAAATTATTTTTTATTCAAAATCAATTAAAATTAAAAAATTAAAAAAGAAGGGAAAGTGTAGGAGAAAATTATCTCCATATACTTTATAAATTGCAAAAGTCAGGGTGGCCAAGGCTCCCTTACCCCCAACATAAATCCGTCCCCACATGCACAATTTTTCACTACTTAAGAATTCGTAATTGAGTATGTATTCGTAATTTGGTTTTTTGTTGCTCAGGTATCCGTGTTGGCCCCAAACATTCCTGCAATGTATGAGATGCATTTTGCAGTGCCAATGGCAGGTGGAGTGCTCAACACCATTAACACCCGTTTGGATGCAAATAATATAGCCACCATTTTACTTCACTCTGAAGCAAAAGTCTTGTTTGTGGACTATGAGTATGTCCCCAAGGCAAAGGAAGCCTTACAATTGCTAATGGGAAAAAAATGTCATTCATCTTCCCCACTACTCATTCTCATTGATGACATAAACTCACCCACCGGCTTACAATTTGGTGAGTTAGAATATGAGCAATTGGTCTATAATGGTGATCCAAACTTTGTTCCAGAGAAAATCCATGATGAGTGGGCCCCAATTGCTTTGAACTACACATCAGGAACAACCTCAGCACCCAAAGGAGTAGTTTACAGCCATAGAGGTGCATACCTTAGTACCCTTAGCCTTATACTTGGTTGGAATATGGGTACTGAACCAGTGTATCTTTGGACATTGCCAATGTTCCATTGTAATGGATGGACTTTCACATGGGGTGTGGCTGCACGTGGTGGAACTAATGTTTGCCTTAGAAATATTTCAGCCTATGACATATACAAGAACATATCTTTGCACCATGTGACACACATGTGTTGTGCTCCTATTGTCTTTAACATCATTCTAGAAGCCAAGCCAAGTGAGCGTGTTGAAATCAAATCCATTGTGGAAATACTCACAGGTGGAGCACCACCACCACCTTCGTTGATTGAGAAGATTGAGTCTCTTGGATTTCATGTCATGCATGCATACGGGTCAACAGAAGCAACTGGACCAGCGTTGGTGTGTGAGTGGCAACAACAGTGGAATCAGCTCCCAAAAGTTGAACAAGCTCAATTGAAAGCTCGTCAAGGAATTAGTATATTGACACTTGAAGATGTTGATGTGAAGAATGTGGACACAATGGAAAGTGTGCCAAGAGATGGGAAGACAATGGGAGAGATTGTTTTAAGGGGAAGTAGCATAATGAAGGGGTATTTGAAAGATCCTGAGTCAACCTCAAAAGCCTTTAGTGATGGGTGGTTTCACACTGGGGATGTTGCAGTTGTACACAAAGATGGTTATTTGGAAATAAAGGATAGATCCAAAGATGTGATTATTTCAGGAGGCGAAAATATTAGTAGTGTGGAGTTGGAATCTGTGCTTTATAAGCACCCAAGGGTGTTGGAGGCTGCAGTGGTGGCAATGCCACACCCAAGATGGGGGGAGAGTCCGTGTGCATTTGTTGTGTTGAAGAAATTTGAAGGTAATAAAATGAATGATGTGACTGAGGCTGACATTATTGGATATTGTAGGAAGAATATGCCACCCTTCATGGTTCCCAAGATGGTTAAGTTTGTGGAGGAATTGCCAAAGACTTCAACAGGTAAGATTCAAAAATTTGAATTAAGGGACAAGGTCAAGAATATCGTGTCTCGTCTTTAAAAAAATGTATTTTTGGTCAAAGGATTGTACTCCAAATGTAATTTCGTACAATATTTTAATAAAATGTCAAAACCATTTTCTTATGAGCTGAAATTTATTAAAAATTATAAAATCAAGAAAATTAAAATTTATTAAATAAGACATAAAAATGTCTTATTTAATAAATTTTAATTTTCTTGATTTTATAATTTTTAATAAATTTTAACTAATGAAAAAGAGTGTGATAAAGGAAGTAAATGGAAAACTAGAGAGAGAGAGTCGTATGATATATTTGTAAAAAATTGTGAACCAAACATTATGACCTACAACATTTTGATTAGTTTGCTTTATTATTGTGGCAAAATTAACAAGGCTGCGAATGTGCTGATGGTTATGAAGGGGCAGGGGTTAACTCATGCTTATAGTTATGAACTTATGATCCTTTTATTTCTGCTTTATGCAAAGAAGGAAAAATAGATTTGGCAATAAAGTTCTTGGATAATATGATTTTTTATGGTAGCTTGCCTAAATAAAAAAGTAACTATGGTTTAAGTTGAACTACAATGTGTATTAATTAATCTAATCAGCAACTCATTCGTTTGAGCATTGTTCTCATTTTCAAGAACAAGGAAGGTACATAAATCAAATTCTAGAGATTTTAAGAGGTATAGTAGTTTCAAATATTTCATGCCTAACAGAAGGAACTAGAGGAAGATTTTCCATTTGGCCTTGTTTCTGTAGAAGATGTCTCTGACAATTTTCAGCAGCCATCACCCCAGAAGAGTAAGCTCCATGCACAGATCCTTGGTGGTCATCCATGCTAACAGCTTCCCCGCCAAAGAATAGATTACCTAATGGTGCACAAAGCCTCTCATACACATCATCTGGCATCCCAACTAAATCACAAGCATAGCAGCCTAGAGAGTTTGGATCTGTTCCCCAGTGTGACACAAGATATTGAACCTACAATAGTCCATCAAAACTCAAAAATCAGGCTACTGAAAGTGAGAAATTATTAGGTAGTCCTAGACCACCACTTATCTATGGTCTTGATGACCATAATCTCTATGTGACATATATTTAACTTTTTTAATTTATGAAAAAAATTAATAGCACTTCATCACATGTCATGTAAAGATTAAAAGCGGTGGTCCCAAACCACTTAATAATGAAAACACATAACATGAGAGGTGAACTTACAGGCTTAGAAGCATAAGGAAACATCTTCTTGAGATGTTGCATTGCAAAATCTGCAGCTGATTCATCAGACAGCTTTTCAAGGTCATAGGCAAACTTGCCAGCTGCCATATACACAAGAATTGGATGGCCTGTTGCCTTGTGGAGATTGAGAAAATAACCACAGGCATAAGAGGTGGGTGCAACTATGCCCAGAACATCTACATTAGGCCAAAACACTGTATCAAATCTTAGGGCAATCTTATTTTCATTTCCTATACCAATATCTTTAATTGCTTCAGCCTTCCAATCAGGAAGTTTTGGTGAAAATTCAATTAAATTGGCCTTAAGGATTCCAATAGGGACAGTTACAATAACAGCATCAGCAACAAAGTTTCTGCCATCCTCAACTGTGACCATTACCGTGTTGTAACCATCGGATATTTTGGACACCCTACATGGTAAGGTTTCCTAAAAGGGTCAAAACCTGACTGCCTAACTACCCCTATGAGAGGGGGAGAGGTAACAGAAAAAATTGGTATGCATTCTTGTTGATAAAAGTGACGAAAAATGATAATAATTAATTCCACAACAAATCATGAAAAATGATTATGCATCAAATCATGTAGCTAAGTCGCGCAATAAATTATACAGGCAAACCTGTGGTTCAAGTGTATATCAAGATCATTTGCAAGAGCTTTTACAACATGATCATATCCTTGCACCATGAGTCCATGACCACCAGTGAGGACATGCTCCTGTAGGAAAATTAAGAACTGAGAACAACACAAGCATATATTCTCTTGAATACTAAACATTGCCAAATTCATCTGCTACATACAGACGGAACCCTGATTTAAAATTTATCGACTTTAACAAAGGAAATAACTTAATGAATCAAGGGCCTAATGTAGAAATACACTTGATATTGTTCAGCAAAGATTTCTTTACAATGAAATACATAGATATTTTTCATATCAGTACCCAAATGAGTAAGAAGCTACTAATAATACAGGCAATATTTATATTATAATACTAACCGTTCCATATAACTTTTGTGTAAATAACATTTGCTGATAATATAAAAGGATTTTACACAATCATCTAATAAAAAATGTTATTTATGGTAAATTTGTTAAGTTTTTGAATAACTACTTTCAAATTCAAAACTACCATGACTTCTGATTGACAATGCATGAAAAGTGAAGTCTAATTTATCACTGTCAATTAGAGTATCCAATCTTAACTCATCAGTATCCAAATGCAAATCAATTTGATTTAGTATAATACAACATCAACAACACCTTTAATCCAAGTTAATTGGGGTCGGTGGTAGATGAACCCGATGAAAAATCGTAAATGAGACAGAAAGAGAAAGGGAGAGGAAAAGAAAAAAGTGGAAATAAGACAAAAGAGAGAAAAAAGGTAAAAGGAAGAAGGGAGAAAAGAAAAGGAAAAGAACTAAAACAAAGAAATGATTGGAATATAGAACTACTATTGGGTTTAACCCTCCACCAAACTTCTAGTTTTTCTCCACTCCATCCTAAGACATTCCATCCGCTAATCTATATCTCATTCCATTAGGTCTTGTTTAACTACCTTTTCTCAGGTAAGTTTCGGTCGACCTCTACCTCTCTTTGTGTCGAGCTCTTGATAACAAACTCTTTTGATTTAGTATAGTAAACATTACAATTTTGCTATGATTACTTGATGAACAAGTCTATCTCACAAACTCAAATAATATGTTTTTCTTTTACTTTCATAAGCATGGCCTTTTCATTTAGAAAAAAGAGGAGACTGAAAATCTAAGATTCAAAACACGAAAAAAAGTTAATTGACTTCAGTTGCAGCAAATACTGCTCAGTTTAGGTTAAATGTTGAATATATCCCCTTAAAATAATTATTATCTTCAGTTTCCTCAAATTATATATATATAACATTAATGTTTTTCTTCGATGACCCATGACATAAGTGACAATTTATTTTGGAAATCTCATGTCAAATGAAAAATATCAAGTAACTCTGCCTATGCTATCATATGCCAAACATACACCTAGTGGGATAAGGCTTTTGTTGTTGTCATTGTATTCTCTTCTAGAAGTTTAGTGACGTCCAGAAATATAATGCTGTGTAGGAAATAATACTGTATAGGTTTCATAAAGGTCTGAAACTTAGATTTCTGCTAATTATATAACAGCTCCAACAAAGCAGAATTCATCAGTTATAGTATTAACAATTATCTAACCAGGGACCTAGTGGCAAAACGAGATTTCATAATGAAATCAAGACTCAAGAATAAAAATACAGAAAAAAGGACGTGTAGAAGTTTAGGGGAAAGAGGATCTTGTGTCCTTCAGCTAATATAATGGCACTTGCCTGATCCCAGGTTTTGAGTGGTATGATATCCGCATCAGAAGCAAACCAAGCTTCCATTCTGCATATATACCATTGCAGCACTTCATGAGCAAGTCCTTGTTGCCTGCAGAAAACTTTGTCAGTTATATCGATAGATTGAAACTTCAAGTTTCGGTGCTTATACACAATATATGCTCTTACCAATCTCTTACCTTAGTTCTGGATGTCTATTTAACACAATTGAAATTGCTTGGAGAATAGGCATGTCATCAGGATGCTCATCCCTCACTTTGGCTGTCTAGATATCTCGCCAGAAAACCATTAGCTTCTAGTTTAAGATACCCCGCGTTCATGATTAAAAGAAGCAACAGAAGCCATATGCATTAAAGATCTTACCTCTGCCAGAATTCTCTTGTAAGTGTCTCCAACTTCCATCATAATGTGTTGAGGGACTTGATGACCATCAATGTTAAATAGCACACAGCTAGAAAGATGAAATAGCATTACTAGAAAGTAGAAGTATAGAAATGCAGAAGTTTCAGATGTTTGACACTTGTTAGAAAATCATACATGAATGCCTCAGTTCAATGAGACAAAGATTGTAGAGCTGTCTTAACAAAAAATTCTATAATCATATGTAGATTTCAGTTAAAATGCTTTTGCTTCTAATCCTAATTACTGCATCATAAACCTTCAAATACATCAATCTTGCAGAAACATGAAGAATAAATCTGAATTACTACCTTTCCAAGTCATGATCATATATGACAGAGTTATCACCACCGGTATGATAGAGTGTAAGTCCTAATCCACGTATCAATGGTGCCAAGGGATTCTCATTGCAAACACCATGTAGCCTGGAAAATAATCAAGAAATAATCAATAAAACAAAAACAAAAGTTAGAGTTCTGACTCATTTCACTGACAGTTCTTCACATTTCACTTATCAGATAAAAACTGTGTTTCCTCACGATCTCAAACATCTTTGAAGGATGTTTTACAGCATATGTATCCATGCTAAGAAATTTTCTTTAAGCATAAGCATCTGAAACTGAAAGTGCATTTAGCTTTTCCCTCAGAAAATAAAACTCAGAATAAAAATTTTCAACAAAATTCAATAAAGGGGTAATGACTACATTAAATTTCTCACACTGTAATGAATTTTAAGCCTCATGAGTGTGAAGAAAATTAAAAGACGAGAGAGAAGCCAATAGGTTCTATAGACCAAGCCAAACAGCATAAACCCACTATTTGAGTAACCATTATAATTTAGAAACGACCATTAGCTTTAGAAGACAGCAAATATTAGCACTAGACTGACAAAATTAAAAAGAAAAATCCTAAAAAAAAGGTTATCATTGCTGTTATACAACTGGAACGTGAGTATAGGTTATCATTTTTCCTATGTTTGGTTGGATGGAAGGAAAATAAGGAAGGAAAAAAAATTTGAAAATTTGAATTGGAAAGAAAATGGGATGAAAGAAAATTTTAAATTTTTGTATCTAAAAAATATTTTTTTTTTCATTTTCTATCCAAATAAATAGAAGAAAATGTTTTGTTAATCATATTTTCTTTTCTCTCTATTTTCTTTCCTCTCAGTTTTCTCTTCTAGCAAAAGAACCCTTTTGGTATACTAGAGTCACAACGAATATACTATAATAGCTTCATTCTATGAGAAAGCCTTTTTTTTATTACTAACTTTTGGAAATTTTACATCAAGATGGACTCTTAGAAGTTTTAAATCACATATGCAATTGTAATGGAATTACAGGGGGAAAATCCACTAAGTTGCAGTTCACACTTTTAGCAAACATTGCGTACATTGTTTCATTGAAGATAGATGTTTGTCTCTGTGGACCAACTATGTAGACAGGACTCAGGAGCCTTAAGAGGAAGGTGTCAGGATATTTCAATCTCACAAAGTAGTATCTGAATATTGAAATAGAAAAATTATCCTTTTTTTATAAAATGTGTTGTTGAACATCTTTCAAAATGGTAAAAAAATAATTGATGTTGAAAAGTGTGCGTGAGTTGTTATAAATCACAGGTACCAGCTCCTTTGAATATCTAAAAAATTGATCTAATCCACTCCTTTGAATATCTAAGCATGAGTGACCTACCAACAAGTTCAACAAGATCAAATTCCTTATGCTTTGTGTGGTGGGCAAAACCCTGCCTTTTTAAAAATGGTACAACCTGTGATAGCTAGTTAGAAGATGTTAATCTTTTATTTATCAAATAGTGTGTTAGCAACAAAAAACAATTTTAGTAAAACAAGTAGAACTTACCATGAGGCTCCCATATCTACTGGACAGTCAAATGAGTAATCAGTATAAATCCTGCCACCTATCCTATCCCTTGACTCCAATACAATTACCTAACCAAATGATGAGAATAAGCCAAAGTAGAAAGCAATAGTAAATATTTCCTTGACCTAATTAAAGAAATTAGAAAGAATAAATAAAGATGAAATCTGACAATCATGATGATATGACACCTTAAAAGATGCATCATGGAGACAACGTGCAGCAGCAATTCCTGATATTCCAGCACCAATAACAATAATTGTAGGAGGAGAATTGTATTGCCTCTTGATGTGTGAGGTAACAGTGCCTGGTGGACACCAAAATCACAAGGGGATAAAAGTTCGCTTATATGTGAAGAGAATGAACTAAATAAACCACATAATGCAAAATTTCTCTCTTGCTTTTTCAAAGAGATGAGAACAAGAAGGAAGAAAACATAGATATCTAACCACCAACACAAAAATGGTATTCTATATCCATAATATATCTACTAGAAATATTCAGAAAAGACACTAAAGTAAAATTTCACAGGCAAGCCGTGTAAACAATTGCATTTGCATCCCATTAAAGAATATAGATCATTATGTTATAATGCACTAACACAAGAACTAATCACTGAAAAAGCCATACATTTCCCACAATTTCACCTCATCCAAAAGAATAAGCTACTTTGGGTTAAAGGGAAAAAAAAACTTTATTGTTATCTTCTTAATTTGAGAGCGAGTCCTGGCACAGCGGTAAAATCGTGTCTTAGTGACTTGTTAGTCATGGGTTCGAATCCGGAAACAACCTCTTTGCATATGCAAGAGTAAGATTGCATACAATATCCCTCCTCCTTACCTGCTCATAGCGTGAAGTTTCCGGGCAATGGGGTATTTTTTTTTTTTTTTTTTAGTTTGTTATCTTCTTAATTTAAGTGAAACTTCCATTACTGACCACTTTCAAACATGAATAAATGAATTAGGGGATGTCAAGCAAGTAATGTGCTGTCATAACTTCTTTGAGAAGAACATATATGTACACAATTTAGAGAAGTGATAGTTAATTTTATGTGTGTAACAAACTCAAGTCTTTTCCTGTGGCTTGGTGAGGTTAAAAGTTCATGGCCAAGTAAACTTTAAGCAACCAACTTCCTACTAAGTCTCAAAACAGTTGTACCTTTCATTTGCATGAAAATATATAAAATGAGAACAAAGGCAAAACAAACACATAGTGAGCTTATTGAACCATACATAAAAACTGTGCATGTGAATGCGATTGAGAGTAAGAAAATACTAACCATCTATCAAATTGGTGGAGAATAATTCTTTTGAGTCCATAGAAATGGAAAAAGGATCACAGAACTTACAACAGAAGGGTAGACAGTCAAAAGGGTTTGTTGAGATGAACCAATGGAATCAAAGAAGGAATAGATTGGAAGAGAAACACAGTTTATCAAACCAGCTCAACACTCATAAGGTTAGAGGCTTAGAGCTGAAATGTTCATTTCTTTTTGTTATGAAAACGAAACAATCTCTACCGATTGTAGCCTCAGATTTGCAGGGTCAGTTTCATAGATTAATGGAGAATTGGCAATGCCTTTTCAGTTCTCTCTTCCACAATCACATAACCACACGCTTTTCTCTTCCTCTGAATCTCTATATCTCTCTAAAACCAGAGAGAGATCCAATGACCAACGGCACTTTGTTGGTGTAATGTAATAAACTTAGAATAATATATATTATGGAACAAAAGTAAATTAACAAACAATACAAATTCCCGCCAAACACCTTGTTGTGCTATTGTACATGCCAAGAGATATTTATATCCGTGCGTCCACGACCTAATTCCTAACCATTAGGCACGTGTAACATATTAATCAATCACGTTGTTAATTGCATCAAGCTTTTCCAATAGTATGCATAGGAGTTTTATTGGTGGAGGTCCACAAAATGTATCAAGGAACGTGGTATTCCAATACACACGTCAGCCCTGACATAGGAAGACGGACTCTTCATCCTTAGCAGTAGCAGTCGGACTACTGGATCGGACAAACTATCTCTAATACCTCATTATTTGAATTTGAATATTAACTATGATATTGCAATCTTTCTATCAAGTGAAAGACACTCAATTATCTATAAGATAAACATGATCGATAAGTTACAATTATATGCTAACTATTATCTATAAACTGATAATTATCTGCAAAGGGTAATTACACCTTGTTAACAGTCCCTACAAATAAAGATTTACAGCTCCTACTCCACTATATAAGTATCAGATTCTATCTCACCATTTTCATATTTCATTCTCACCTAACTCACGTATTTACTTGAGCGTCAAAATTCTTTATGTTGTATGTGTTCTCTCTTATCCTTTTAACAAAGGATACTTATCATCCAACATATCAGATCGTTGAGCCTATTTGAAAAACGTATAGGCCGATGTGGCACAGTTTCAAATTTTGATAAGTAAAACATTGAAAGGAGTATTTTTGTAATTGAGATAAATCTTTTGCTGGATCTAAAGTCGCTCCACAGTCCATTGCATCTTCAATCATATTTTTTCCATGCAAAGAATCAAGATTTAAACTCCTTTTTACTTGCTTAAGTAACCTGACTCCATTTCTACTCATATCAACTACTTGCCGGTTAATTGTATTAAATTTTTGAGTTAAATAAAATGTTAATGTTGAAACAGCTATTATGGTAAATTTTTAACAAAAATATTAATGGAATTAAATAAACTTAAAAAGAAGAATTTTAAAAGTTTCAGGAATCAGATGTAATGATTTTTTTTAAAGAACTAAAATCAATATGAAAATTAAAATCATATTTAATCCTATTTTATATTCTTATATAAATGGAAAGTAAAATGTTTAATGTTTTTAATGCAGTAATATCTAAATTGAATCTACACCATTGGATATATAGAGTATGTAAATATAAATATCTGTCTAAAACGGGATACCGAAGTAATCCTAACAAGTAACAATCATTCTCATATAAAGCCGCGTAAAAGAAAAATTAATGATCTGGGGCTACTGACAAGCTTCACGGAGACAGCAATCTATTCTTTACAACTCATGGATAGTAACCTAAAACTAACAACCATGAATTTAAGAAAGATGATGTTTAGTGGAGGCACTTTTTGATCTTAAAATAGCCTGTGGGAAAAAGTATCAAATGTTAAAACTAATCAAACTATTTTTTGGGTTAACTAGTTATTAGTTAGAGGATAAATTATTTGGTGGTACTTGATTACACATTATCTCTTTTTTTCTTTTCTAAATATGATATTAATGTAAAGTATTCACCAATTTTATTAATAACGTAATTTTATTAGAGAATCTGATTAATTATCTTTAGTAGGATTACTCTTCCTATAATGTTTTTTTAATCCATAAGACTCGAACATTTTTTCAAGAAAATGAACTTAGAATCATTCAAATCAATGATTTGTTAGTATCACATATCAGCTCTAATTAACCATCACATGACATGTAATTATTTAAAGAGAAAAAATTAGATAGAGATAATATAAAACAATTTTATAGTATCATTTAATCACAAATTATAATATATGATAAATATAATTATTTATATCAATGATGATATATGATTAAAAAATAATATAAAATCATTTTACACTATTAATATATAACATTTAGACTCTTATTTAAAATAATAAAATTTATTTAAGAGATTAATCTTATTCAACAAATATTTTTCTATACACACAGTCTTATTATATCTTTGGACTTTGATTATATATTTAAAAACATTGCTATTTGTCAACCGGATCACAACATATTAGCAAAACAATCAAACTACTTTAAATTGTTAAACCAATCTAAAAATATCAAATATTGATTAAATTAAAACACAAAAAAGAATTAAAAAATCATATTATTAAAATCACCTGAACATGTGTTTATATATGCTAATATTACTTCTTCTTTTACACTCCCGTACCAAATCAATCTTTCTTTTAACTCTACCCACTTTATCTAATTGTGCACATATGACATAGCTGACCTATTGTTTTTAAGTCATTCTATTTCTAAATGTCTGTGACGTTGAATTGTCTTCTTAAATGCCCACAATACAAGCTATCATACAAGGGTTTTTTTTTAATATTAATAGTATATAATCTATGAGTTAGATATTTAATTATGTTAAATTACGAGCCTATAAAAAAACTGTAATATATTTATTGCTACTGAATACAACTGAGCAAAGTTCAATTAATTATTAGATTTTATATCATGCCAATTTATTTTAAATTAAAACAATCTTAAAATGTACTAAAAATATAATTTAAAAATTTAAAATTCTAACAATAATTTATAAAGATAATTTTATTTAGTTTTATTACATTTAAATTAAACTAAACTAAGCAGTATATACTTTTTATATTTAATTTAAATTATTTTTTTATATGAAGATGGAGCCAAACCTAAAAGGTAAATTATGGGTTCAGCATGATGATCCGTAGTGCATTCTTTAGTCTTTCTTTGACCACTGCAGCTAAGCCTGTCGATCTATAAATAAAATTATTTATAACCTTTAAATTAGTTATAATGCATTATAAAAAACATTTTTAAAAAAATATACTCAAATGTTTTGTCTAAAAAGAAAAATACAATATCTTCACATTGAAGATTATAAAAATATATATTTGTCTAAAAAAGTAATATATTATATTCACATTAAAGGTAATTGATTAGTTTATAAAAAATAAAATAATAACATCTGAATATCATTATTCCTGCCAGAGACGGAACCACGTTAAAGGAAATACAGGGACAGTCGCCCCTGAATCAAAAAAACTTCCTTAACATCCATTTTAAGTTTATATATGACTAAAAATACTTATGAAAATTTCTCAATCAAAAAAAAATTATATTTTTAATAGAAAAATATTTATATGACTTGTATCTAAATAGATATTATATGTGGAGGTTTTAATTTATTGTACGGTGATGACCTTATATATGTGTCTGTGGGACAAATCTTATTATGCACCACTAAATTCTAATAAAAATTTAGCTTATAAAAAATACCAAAAAAATATTTTAAGTTGTCTATCCAATAAACATAAATTTTATCAATTAACAATGTATATATACAAGGTTTGTGTTGGAAGTAAACTATCTTTAGAACCACTTTTCTCAAATATTAATTGCATCATCCTTTTCCTTCCCTTCCTTTCAATTATTTTCTTCTCTCTAATAATGAAACATTTTTCCTAAAGATAATAGGAGCAATCAAACGTGTCTTCTACCCAATGAATATATTTAGTCGGCAACACGTTGAATTTGTGAGGAAAAATATAAATGTGATATTTCAACAGTGACCCATTCCATTACGGACAAACCGGAGGACAAATAATTATAAATGCACATGTGCTATTAATGTACGCAATTTGTCCGAACCCTTCCCCTGTTATATCTACTCCTAGTACTATTTAATAGTAATTTTATTATTTGAATATTGAATACCAAAATAAAAATAATATACTACTATATATAATTATCTGCATTTTTAATTTATTCTCTATATAAACATTTTTTTATACATCTTTTGACATCCAAAAATAATTCTGATTTTTCTCTCTTTGTGTTTTTTTTACACTTCAAAGAGGAGATGTTTATTTTTATAAAAAACATATCTAACTATCCAATATATCTAATATTCTGGTTAATTATTTTTTTAATTTTTACATTTGAAAAAAAAAGCTTAAATGTACTTTTCATCTTTATAATTTGACTTTTTTCTATATTTCTTTATTGCAAAAAAAAAACTAATCATTAAAAGTTATGTTTATTTTGTTTTTATGTACATCTTACCACATTATTTCATGTCATCATAAAATAACAATGTCATCATGTCATGTCATTACTTGATGACATCATCCTACCACATTAGCACAAAATAAGTGTAACATTCTCATCAATGTACAAGAATTAAAATAAAAACAAACATAATTAACAATGACAAAAATAAAAAAGGATATATTTACAATGAGGAAAAAATATTTAAGTCTCCAATTAAATGTTAAATAAAATTTACATATTAAAATTCGTGTATTTAATAATGTGACACACTTAAAAATATCAAGTTTTTGTAAATTTCTATCATGAAAAATGACTTATCACCATTGTTATTGTCGTTACCACTATTATTGCAATCATTCCCATTGTCACTATTGCTACTATTATTCTTGTTGTCACTACCACCACCACCACCACCTTTGCTTTGAATGTTGTCACCAAAATCACCACCATGGGCAGATCCATCTTGGAGAGAAGGGGGACAAGTGCCCCTTTTAAATTTTGGGATGAAATTACCACAATGTATCTCTTTTCAAAAATTAACATATGACATGTCTATGGACGGATCTAGCTTATTAGTTGGGGGGCAGTGCCCCCCCTTAAATTTTGCCATTAAAATATAACCTTAGTACTTGTTTGAAGTGCTTGTTAATTATTTTCAGTGTTTGTTATATAATTTGCAGCGCTTGTTAATTATTTTCATTTGTAATTCATGCATTAACACTTGTTTATAAGGTGATTAAAGTCCTTGCTCTTCATTGAAATGAGAAGTACAATTTAACCATATGCATTTTGTAGAAATATTTTAGTCTATATTGTAACAACTCATATTCAAAGATCTCAAACTCAATACTTATATATAAATTAACTCTCATGTTGTCATCATGGTCTTTTGAAATCTCATCGCAAGTTACAATAAACTTCTTTCATTGTTGTATTCAATCTAGAACAGTAATTTGATCTGACTATTTGTTTGTTCCTTTAGATTATGGTTTATAATTATTTATTCTTTTAAATTTTTTTTACAAAAAAATTTCGAAGGCGCTGCCCCCGAACCCCGCCACTAAATATACGGAGATAAATAAATTTTTCTAGGTCTACTACTAGTGTCCCCTTTGATTATTTTTCTGGATCGGCCACTGATCACCACCACCACCACCACCATTGTCATCATTGTCGCCTTCATTATCATTGTCGTTGTCACAATAATTGCTTGAAGGATGCGAAGGGTGTGAAAAAGACAATGGAAAGTGGAGCTTGAAAGAAGATAGGAAAGGAAAAAAGGATAAAAAAAAGAGTTTAAAGTTAGAGGAAATGTAAAAATAGAAATGTAGATGAATTAATATTAAATTGTTTATTTTTATTTTAATATATAATTTAAAACTTAAATACTTTTCGTTGATATAAATATGTCAAGTTTTTATTTTAATCCCTATAAATTATATTTATTTTAATTTTCAATTCTTGTAAATTAATAATAATGTGACACTGCATGTGAATTAGGATTAACCTTCACTTTTTAAAATAATATATTTTATAAATAGAAGTGTAACACCTATTTTCCAACTGAATAATGTTGTATTGTTGCTCAACATTTTATATATCAATCGTTAAACTTAAAGAATATGTGTGTGTGTGTATACACGCTCAAAGCACCTTCTTACAATAAAAACATAAAATATATAATTTCATCCGTTAAGCTAATAATTTTGTTTTTTGGGTGAACATTTCATATAATTCGATGGCCATAATGGCCCAAAACGAAATAAGGACTCAAAAGAAGTGGCCCAAAAGTACACAAAAACCTAACAACTACAGAAAGTACCTATTTATACGAAGGAGTTGCTATTGATTTCTACCGTTTAAAAATTTAAAATTTATCTTCACCCACAATACACAAAGGAGTTATGCTTCTATTGCATTAGGGGGTGCGAAAAGCTGTTGTTCAACAGAATTGAGATTCTATTATATAGTAACAAATGAAATCTTAATTCTGTTGTATATTCTTTTTGTGCCTCCTTTATATAACAAATTTGTGATTCGGTTATGCATCATGATTTATGAAAAAATTATACAAAGAGTGATGGGATGAGAAAGGACGAGGTGAAATGTTTAAAGAATATTTTGGTAATTGTACTTGACTAATAGGTACCAAAATAATTTTGTAAGGACCAATAGTAACACCCTTCATCTGAAACTGAGTCCAAGTGGACTAATAGTCTAAGACAAATAGAAAGTAAGAAGAAGAAATCCCAAAAGCAGCTAATAAATAATAATTTAGTACCCTTTTTTATTTCTAATTTAGTACCTTTACAGTTTAATTGAATGACTGGTCGACTCCGATTTTAGAATATATTGTCCAAAAGAGTTGAATCGAAATGCAGTAATGGGCTAGACTTAGCTACAATGTTCGAAAAAGAATTTCCCAACAAATCATTTTCTTTGGAAGATAAGTTTCAAAATCAAGCCATAATCTAGGAAACGGTCCTATTCCACTCCACCGAAACAAAACTCTCAAACATGAAGCTTGGTCAAAACTAGACTGCACTAAATTTCCATTTGATTTCATGTCAGTCTCTTCTTTCATATTCTGAGCTTTTACAACAGTTACAAACAACATTTCATTTCCATAACAATTATGCTATCTTTTTTCATCATTTTCCTCAACCATACAATCATTGATTTTGTCATGATTCCAAGACACTCGTTTTTCCTTTACAAACCCCATTCATCATATTCACACCCAATCCAACATGCTGCTGCTTCTCCCCTCTAATTTTAAACTTCATTCTTTCTCTTCCCTTTGGCAATTCCATCCTTGCGTTTTTGTCTTCTTTTCCATTAATGTCATTGCTCAGTAATAAGCCACTGTTTTCCTCCACAGCAAGTAAATGTTCCCACAATTTTTCATCACATTTCCTCTCCTTAACCAAAACCTGATTACAGTTTTCCTTGGGAAAATCTGGGAGCCATCTTGGTATGTGACTTTTCGCTTGCTTAGATAAACACATTGATGTACCAGAATCAATGGTTCCTTCAGAAACATTTCTAAATGGAATTGGTTTAGCAAATGGAATTTTGTTAGAGAGGTTGACAAAATTCATAATCTCTTTTAGAGCTGAAGACCCCAGCAGGTTACTTTTGTGTATCATTGAACCACCAGGAAATCCTTGAACAGAACACAGATCATGAATGCCATTGATGAGGTCAAAGAGGTTGGAGTCGGTACGATTGGAGGCATTGGCAAAAGAGGCAGCTGACCTCACAATGGTTTCCATATATCTTGTGGAAACATTAGTTAAGGCTTCAAGAGCATTGTGTTTGGAGGTTTTGTATCCAACTGATTGGCAGATTTGAGCAACTGCAGTTTTGGCTATAGCAAATGAGAATTCTGATGTGTTGTCTGCTACTTGAGCAACATTTACTCCCAGGCCCTTCCTTTTTCTTTTTGCTCTTCGGGGAAGTTTTGATGTGGCGTTTGTGCTGCTGTTGTTTTCCATAGGGTTCATGGAAAAATAGTTAAAAAGTGAAAGGTAAGAAGAGAGATAGAACTCATAACCCTATGAAAAACCCTGGTGTTTCAATTTGTCCCTGATATGGAAGCGATGCATACAAGATCCTTTCCTGCCACCAGACCAGGGAATATAACTAATAAAATTTAACCAAGACCTGCACTTAAAAATTATGAAACATACTTCATAGTTTCTACAAAAGGGAGAGTCATTCAACTTTTTATCATACAACAGTTTCTACAGGTGCTCATATATTGTAATTTGCTCATTCCATTGATGATTGAGCTTCAATTTGAAAGAAGACAAAAAACATAAAGTATGATCAATTCTGAATCCCGAAACATCATAAACATTAGATCCACAAATAATAAAAGAAACTCAATTGTTACTTCCTCATACATGGGAAACCCCTTGATTAAAAAGAAAAGTAGAGCCACAACCAAAAAATGTTCTGAATACTCTGGAATGTGAAACAGCAAAACAAGGAATAAATGTGACCTAGAAAAAAATAACAAAGAGACAGTTCCAGCCTAAGGAACAGGCCAACCCCACTATAACCACAATTTTCCTTCCTCTAATAACATCTTAGAATCTGTGTTTCAACCTAACTCAACTCCAAAAGCTAACTCATAGGGTGAGGGTTGTCCCCCAACTATATACTTTATATTGGCACTATCCGATGTGGGAGTTGAGTTTTTTCCAATAACGAGGAGAGATGAATACACGCTAGAAAGGGGTTGCTAACAAGAACACAAACGAATCAAACGAAAGAAGAAAAATAAAGAAAAAAATATTGATTCATTCATATAGAAGCAACGGTAAAAGTGATCTTACTCGATAATATGCAAATTCAAATATGTGCGGTGCCCTCATTTCCCGTTCGCCATAGTCTTTCTCCGCGGCAACTGACAAGGTTAAGAGCAAAGAAGACAAGGCTTGTTTTGTTTGTGTTTGGGGATGCATCACTATTAATTGGGTCCAGTGGGCTGCTTGGGCTTCAAGTAAGTGTTGAAAATTGCTCAAAACCTAAAATTAAAACCTTTTTTTTTTCTTCAAACAAAAATAATGAGTATTGAGTTGGATTAAGTTACTAGTAACTTTTGGAAGAATTAATCCATTTAATAATTCTTTTTATATGTTAAATACTAATAATTTGATCATTAAATATTTTCAAATGACCCAAATAGTTATGCAAGTTATATATATATATATATACATATATATATATATATATACACATACTAGTTTAATATATTATGTCGCATACAGATATTAAGTTTATAATTTATTTTTTATATTATTATAATTTTAATAAATTTGTTTATTATTTTTTAATTTTCTAAAAATATGCGTCAAATGAATGTGTATTTTGCACGTGTATATTAACAATCATGAATATTACGTATTTTTATTAATTAAAAATGGTAAAAGTAATTTACATTTCATTAGTATTTTTATGAATCCAACTTGCCCACATGCATTTTTAATTACTTTATTTTAGATATGCCTCATCATAGGAGGACTCATACGTTGGCTTGGCAAAAACCTTGTCAACGTAAATCATTAGGAGGTCTAGATATAAAATCTACTAGGGAGGTGAATAGTGCCTTCATGCTCAAAGCTTCGTGGGATCTGTGCAAGAATGATGATAAGCCATGGGCACAAGTGGGTTAGAGCTAAATATAAATGTGGTTATGATTCTATCCCCATTATTAATGTACTAAAGCTCCTTCAAATTTTTGGAGAGGGGTTTGCTATAATTGGAATCATTTCCTTAAATAACATAGCTTGGAGATTGAGTGATAGAGAGAAAGTTAGTTTTTAAGCTGATGCTTGGATTCCCAAATTTAACAAACTACTGTGTACATTATGAACAATCAACATCATGGTGTGGATCCTAATTCAAAAGTATGGCACTTTGTGGAGAATGATGGTAATTGGAATGTTAATACCCTTGTTCCTCCCTCTAATACCAAAAGCATACCAATGATGGGAATAAGGGATCTTTAGTGTGGCTTCAGCTTATCTGAGCCTATAATTACAGGCTTAGGGGCTAGGACTAACATTTTTAGTGCTATTTGGAATTGGAAAGGACATGGAAGAGTTAGAAAATTCTCTTATGAATTTTTTTCTAGAAATCCTTTGTTGACTAATAAAGAAAGGTTCATGCTCTACCTAGCTATTGATACATTATACGCCCTTGCTTCACGCGAAACGTCATACGTGGCTACCTTATGGCCAAAGTAGTTTGGCCTATCTTCTTATCAAATAACTTTCATTGTTTGATTTCTAAATGAAGTCTACGGTGAGGAAAACTAGGCTGATTATCAACTATTTAACATTACTAGAACTAGAAAGATACACATTGTCATGTTTGTATATTTACGTTTGTTTTTTATTTTCTATTTTTAGTAAAAGGGTATCTTTTATGGTAAAGAATTCTGCTCGAGTAACGTAAAATGTTATAGGGTCAAAATTCTTTTTTAATCTAATTATATGTTGAAAACTTGAATTCTAAAAACAAAACTTAAATCTAATATTACTAATTAAGTTAAAATAACCAATAACGGTTAGTATAAGTAATATTTACTCCAATTAAATATTCAAAACTTGAATTCTATAAAAAGAAAACTTAAATCCATATTATTATCATAGTTACGTTAGAATAATTAATAACGGTTGATATAAGTAATAGTAGTTTGTGTTTTTTATCCAAGTGATATAATGTTTAAATCCTTATTGATTCTTGAATATCAAATAAATCTTGTCGAAAAAAAAATATTCTCACTTTAAGTGTGCTCATACTCCCATACAAATACATAATTATAACACATAAATAACAATTTAAAAATATATTCAACCAAAAAATATACATTAAAAGTTGATATTGTCTTTATATACTATTATAAATTATAAAACTTTAAAATTGTTACTACCATTTAATTGAAACTTTAATAACAAATATAAAATTAAAACATTGATATAAATTTTACCCTTTTTAATTTTATGAATTCTAAAATTTCTAAACACATGCTAACATCGTGGGATAAATTATTGAGCATACCACCTACCGAATAGGGATAGAACCAGAAGAAAGAACTTAGATAAAATTGTATATATATAAATTAAAAATAAAATAAAACTGCAGGAGAGAGTGATTGGGTGTATTCCTCATTTTCTGATGTCCTCTTTTAGAGTTTAATTGTAAAGCGTTGGTAATCACAGATTAAACATTTTCATTGTGATAACTACCATTTAATGAACTCTGGATGTATCAAAATTAAACTTCTTATATATCCGCCTTCTTTGAAGAATGAAACTAATTAGATCTGTAAATCAACATCATGTGACCGCTAATTACATTTTTACATACTATGACTGAAAATTTCTAACACCAAAAAACTCTCAACTATTAATTTACAAAAAGAACAACAAACAACCCTTCGATCTCAACTTTGTTTTTTTTATCCGTTTCAAACAAACAAAGCAGTTTGATTAGGAATAGAGCTGGTAGTGGTAGATCTATGAGGTGGTATTGGGGGTCTTCTACCCATGATGTTGTCACTGCCCCTATTTGCACTAAGAGAAGAACATGAACCCTTTTGAGAACCCTGCATAGATATAGCACTTGGAGTGCACTTTGCTATCTGAGTCTCACCCATTACCCCTCCATAGCTTCTACAAATCTTCAACTTCTTATTGTATGGATTCTCTGGCTTGACAAGATCCTCCAAGCTGCTCACTTTTGCTAATGAAGTGAAAGACTGTGCCTTCCCCTCGTAATACTTGGAAAGCCCCCTCCTAAATATTATCAAACACAAACTTTAGAAGCAAAAACAAAAAAATTAATTAAATTGCTAAAGTCTTATTTACAATTGTTATGCATAATTAATAGTATTTACTCAATCAATAAATAGTATTTTTTTTTTACTTAGATTGAGTAAATAATATATGCACAAATGATATAGATGATTGTTACAACCATTAATCAAGTTAATTGTGTTCATTTTATAATAATTATCTTAAATGTTTGTTTATAATGATTTTTTTTTTATCAATTAATAGTATAAACTATTCTAATTGTATATAGAAATTAAACGGTTATTGAATCTTGTAGTAATTATTTCAAAAATTATATTCAGAGTGATTTCTAATTAAGCAACTCTGTTAAAAAAATTTGCAAACTCAACAAAATCACATAAAGAACTAAAGGGGTGGAGAAAAAAGCTTACTTGATGGGAAGTTGTTGAAACAAAGAAGACATATCATTCAACGGTTCAGTTACAAGTTGATCAGCTGATGATGAAGACGAAGAAGAGGACATATCTTCAAATGAATCAGAATCCAATGATGAACCACTTGAAATTCCAGACTCAGACTCAGAAGAAAAAGAACGAACAAGACCACACTCATCAACTTGTCCTTTGTTGTTGTTATCATCACCTTGGCCAACCTTATACTTTCGTTGTTCCATCTCCTAACAAATCTTGTTTCTTAAGTACCCTTTTTGGGGTTTTTATGTCTCAACTTTTTTATTCTTCTTCCCAATTAATCAATCAACCACACGCAACGATTTGTATCTGGCTAGCACTCAATGGGTGGAAAGAAACATGTATGCACTTTTCTCTGTTATAAAGCCGTGTGCTTTAAATAGAATCACAAGGTTGGATGGTTTATAAAAAAGACTTTATAAGATGTTGGATAAGATTAGTGTTATTTTTTTTTATTCGTATTGTCTATTTTATCATAATCTTTTTGACAGAGAGAGTAAGATTCGGCTTTATCCGAGATTGATATTTCTTGTTCCCCTCAACTGAAATTCCCAGTCCCATATCATCCTTCACCCTGGCTAGTGCCAGGTTTGGATAGGCGGTGAAAACAGTTTAAAAAATATTATATATTAATCAAAATTGTTTATTAACAAATTGTATAGATTAAAATTAAAGTAATATAAATATTTTAAATTATAAATTATTTGATTATTTTTTATTATTTAATTTTGACAAATTTTGATATATAAAATTTTAATGATATGTAAATATAATTTGATGATAAATCAATAAAATCACATGTATTTTATATCAAGTTATAAAAATAATATAATAATTATTAAATTTATATCATTATAATTTGTTTCATCCTCATATATATATATATGCGAAAATCGAAGAAAATATTAAAATTTATAATAATTTATTTACTCTACTTAACTAATTGAGTTAGATCCCTTCACACAATTATAAATAATTTAATGGTATTTAATGTGAATTAAAATATAAAAAAAACTACTGTTACATTTAATT
>PYAF01000447.1:591534-603725 GCA_007407185.1 Glycine tomentella
ATAAAAAAAATGTTATCAAAATGAGAATGTACAATTTTTTTATTTAATTAATTAAAAGTGTTATATTATTTTTAGTATAGTAGGAATAATTGTAATATGTAAATTCTCCGGTAACATTTTTTTTACTATTTTTATTTTATTAATTTAAAATATTAAATATTTTTAATATTTTTAAGATGATGAATGATTTTTTTTTGTTTAAAAATTTCTTTGTAAAAATATTAAATATATTTTAGGAGGATTTCATAATAAAATATAAATTACCACTATATGATTTCTCTTCAATTTTTTTTTATTAAATTAAGAGCAAACAAACTTAAATTTGTAAGTCTGTGCTGATAACGGCACATTAAATATGACGCTTCTTCGATATATTCGAAACCCAACAAAAATGTTGATACATAATTTCGTATAAGAAAAAAAAACATTGTAAAAAACGAAAACATGATTCTAAAAAATAAAATATATTATTATTAATAATAATAAATAAATAAATAAAGGTGTGAAGATCAAGGGGTAGTGCGTGGACTGTGAAATTGACAAGGAGTTTGGATAAGGGTGAAGTCCTTGTATTTATATCCCATATAGTAGCACAAGTGGATATCTCCAACACCGGAAAATGTCTTCGTGTGGGAAGTCCAATGTGGTGAGTTGAATGAATTTCGGATGTTGCCGTCATCCACTCCGGTATTTTATTGTTTAATTGTAAGGTATTTAATAATTACTTGTTTTTATAATAAATAATAGACTCTTTCAAAGTTTATCAAGTATAATTAGGTATGACAACGAGACGGTCGGGGATGATTTTTGTTTATATCTCCTTCGCCTCTCAAAATCACTCCCGTCCCCGTCCTTCAAAATCGATGGAGCCAAATATTTGCCCCCACCCCTGCCCTCGATGAGGGTCGGTTTTTCCCGCTCCGCCCCACCCCCGAACTGAACGTATAAGAAAGTGAGATTGACGGAGAAAGGCGCGACATAGATGGCGACGAAGCCTACGACGAGGGCGAAGAAGAAAGCGCCCACAAAGAGGATAGTGTCGAAGCCGGTGCGGTAGTGGTCGGAGCAGAGGGCGGCGAGGGTGCGCAAGTGGCGTAGCGCGATTAACACCGCACGACGGCACGAGTGGTGGACGAAGGTGCAACTGCAGACCAAGCTACAACGAGGACAGGGCAGAGTGGATATCAACATTACCAAAATCGCCCCTACCCTGAATTTTTCATGCAAGGAAAAATCGAGACCGAACTCGAACCCAAACCCGAACCCGATCAACTTAGTTTTTCTCCATCAAAATCGGAGTAGGAGCGGGTGCGGGCGGGTGTGAATGAAATTGACATGCCTAAGTATGACTATGGTATAATATCATCTGATTTTTTTTAATTTGTTTTATTTTGATCTTCTAAATTTAATAAGTTTCTTATTAGTCTCTTGAAGTGTCTTTATTAAATTAAGTTCATCAATTCCCGTCAATTTATCATATTAATTTAGTCCATTTGGTCAATTTGATAACATTACTTTCACAACTCATAAATGTTATTAAGTTGACTTAGTTTTCTAATATTAAAATTAAAAGTTCTAATTCTTTACAATTGTTATAGATCTTTGTAATTGTGCTACAATATTGTTGCTAGGTCATTCTGTAAGTTCAATAGTCAAAGCATATCACTATTTAGTTGTACTTAAGCAAACATAAAAATAAAAAAGACTAGTAAGTTGAACAGTAATTTCACTTTTATAATTAGAATGAGAAATAATAATCTTGTTTTACAAAAGTACATGTAATAAGTTTTAGGTTTGAATATTTAGATATATACAAAATATATACTAAATTTTTTACTTGTTATTTTGGAGTTGTTTTTATAAATGTTGAGAAAATAATTTATATACTTACGATATAAAATAATCATTTAATTATAAGTTAAGGAAATTAGCATATATCTATTGAGCCGAAAAGCAACAGTTTTTTTTCTTTTCTGGTTTGGAGTGAGCCCAAATTTACCAATTTATTAAAAATCCACTTATACCTTTCTTCTTAAGATCTTAAGTGGGTTATCTAAGTTCCCCCTTTTTTTTAATAAGAAGGAATTTATAATATATCATAATAATAAGAGAGTCAATATATGGACTGAAATCAAAGATTTGTTGACAAGCAAAGGATCTAGATGTCCAAGGAAAATAATGAACAATTTGATTGACTTCCCTATTAACAAACTCAATGCAACAACTTTGAAAATAGGATCTAAGCTCCGAAATATGGCCATCCTTTCTCCTCTTTTGTTTTTGTTTTTCAGATTTTGGTTCAACATGGATCAAGACAACCTATCATCCTCTTTTTTTACACATCTTCCTTCTCTGATTTGTACACTCTTGGGCCAACCATATGGCTTAAGTAATTGAAATTGAAAAGTATTCTAGAATTTAACATTCGAAAAACATTTGATGGGGCAAAAGAATCCAAATAATACAATTTTAATAAAAAAATTACCAATTTGAGGTAGGCAGTGGGTCATACCCAGTCACGCCCAAATTCAGGCGTGACCAGAGGGGGTCATGCCCAATTTTGGGAGCGTTCCACCACAGAGTGACACGTGTCATGCACAGATGGAGCGATGCATATATAAACTTCGGACGATCATAACTTTTGACTGGAATGTCCGATTGAGGCGTAATTTGTGTCAAAACGTTCGAAATTGAGAGGAGAAGCCCTGAGCAAATATTTTGGGTGTGACCTACTGTTCCAGATTGGTAATTAGTTTGCAAATAGTATCAAATTGATAATTTTTTTATTAAAATTGTATTATTTGGATTCTTTTGCCCATTTGATTGCATTCCCATATGGAGAATTAAAACAAGTGAGCGAGGATTGATGTTATAGGCTATCTTCGTGAAATTCTTTAATAAAATGATAAAAGGGGGTGTGGAAAATAATATAGGGTAATCCAACTCTACCAAATTAAGAAGAACATTAAGCCATGAAGATATTCGATGGTAAATATTTTTGTGAAACCATTCATCAATTGCCAATTTGGGCAAAGCACTAATGGCAAAAGCTATCTTGGAGGAGAGCATGTTGGGTACTTTTTGAATATAAAATAAAATAAAAACTAAAAAAAGTATTTGTTTATTAAATTCTTAATTGATGCATGTTGTTAAAGTTGGTGGAATTGTTAAAGAACCAACTTTCACTTGAATGGCTTCCAAGATCTCGCTGTCATCATATACAAGTTTAGGGTTAATATATAGCCCTCTATTTCACTATCTATCTATCTTTATCGATATCATACCTCATTGTATACGAAATGTGGATGTAGCATTAACTGCTTGTAATTTTATAGCAGCCAGACTCATACCAATAACAGTAAGAATTAGTTTAGCATCCAGTTTCATACCAATAAAAGTAAGACCTAACTCGCTCCAGCATTGAATTTGATTCTTTTCGGCCAGAAAAGTTGGATTTTATTGTAAGTGTACAATTACGACTAATTAAGTTATGATTGTGTATCTGCCATAAGTACCAACCCTAACAAAAGCTTTATGTGAAAAATTGAAGGAAGAATAAAGTGAAGCCCTACCAATCCGTACGTAACTATGAAATATACGTACAATGCTAAAATCGAGTTCCTCGTATCAAGTGATGGCGTTGTCCTTAGTACTAACCGTGCTTTTCAAGGATAAAGATTAGAGGATCATGGTCAATTATGACCAAGGAAAATAACTTGTTTAGGAATTTGAATCCTCGATCTTTACGAAGAGTATATTCATGTTAGAATAGAAGTAGTTTTCGTAAGAAACTAAGAACTCACCATGCTTTATTATAACACTCGTTAATTAGATTTAATAAACAGTGTCATTTTTTTTTTCATATATAACTATGATTGTTACGCAACTAATATAAGAAGAATCCTTTGTGAAGGGGGCTTATGATGTATCTTATTACTTGTAATTTTTTAAATTATTTTGTAAATCAATTTTTTGTTTTTACTTGTAATTTTGTTGTGTATTTGTATTTGTAAAAAAGTAACAATTTTTTTTTAAATAAGATACATAATATACAAATAATACAAAATTAACTTCAAATAATATAAAATGCAAATAGACAACAAAATTTAAATTAAATTCTATAATAATAAAAAATACACAATAAATTTTATATGCTGACAAATATAAATATTACATCAAAAATAAAACAAAAAAAAATACTTTTAATGAAACTGCTACAAAGCAGCAAATAAGAATTTTTATTTCGTTAATGTATCAGCACAAAAAATGATTGAAATAGTAATTCTTATTTGCTATTTTTGGGTACTGTTGCACTTGAAGTTACAAATAAAAATTACTACTTCATAAAAAGTGATTGAAGTAGTCATTATCTGTGACGCTCCCATGATATGTCACATGGTCAACCTTTTAGTTTGATCCAATATTTGGTAAAAATAGATTCATGCTAATAAAATATTTCCTAACAGATTTATTTTAAAAATTAATTTGTAAAAGTGATCCAAAATGGGGAATCACCTCCTAAAAATACACAAAGTCGGAAAGATACTATGACCTGAAAGGAATTGTTCTTTCTTTGATCGATCACACTACCAAACTGTTTCATAAAGTGAAAACGGAGTTTGATGAATGTGAATTTGCTTTACTGTGATCTAACTCTTAAGAATTCGTGCCATAACCAAATAGACTCTCTATAAAACAAAGCAATAAATATTTATTTTTTATATAACTTATCTCTTTTTCTCTTATTTCTCTATCAAATCACCTGTTAATTAGTACAAATAGGTAGAACCGTGACATTTTTCTTTTCTTTTTACCTAAACAAATAAGTAGCCGACTCACCTTCCTACGGTATAAGCTTAAATTCAATGTCACGTCCCCTTCCATAATTAATTACTCTCACAATCGTCGTCATTATATCACGTCCCATTCAGTCACATTTCTTTTTTTCTTCATTATAATATAGTTGTTTTAAATCCTATAAAATAAGTGTATTACAATTTATATTTTTGTATAAAAAATATTTTTTTATTTCTAAAATTTAAAATCACCATTTTTGGTCCTAATAAAAATGTGTGAATTTTGATTTTAGCCTCTATAAAATACTTTGGTTTTCATCCTTCAAAATCTAAAATTATAATCTTTGGTCCCTAACATTTAAGGTAGACAAATAACATTATTCTAAGAATTTAGAAGAAAAAAATTGGTGTCACATGTTGACATAACATCATAACATCATAGACATTTGGGATGACCATTTAACTTTCCATCAAACAATAAACAGTTAACATAGTGTCACATGACAACTAAAAAAAATAATGATTTCATATTTTTTATACAAAGATTAAAATAAAAAGAAGTGCATTTTATAAGGATTAAAACCATATTCAATCTTATTTTTAATTTTTTTTCTTCCTATCTTTCTCCTTTTCTACATCAATCCGCCTAAAAATGAAATGGGCATTTAATTTTCCCCATTCTTATTAGTAAAAACCACGAGCAATATTACTTGACATTGACGCATGGAAATAAAAAGTGATACACTAGTTGATATGCCTTGCTGGTTTAAACGTTAAAGCTATTTACTTAGACAACAAAAAGGAAAGGAAGGATCTAACTTGGATCATTATTGGTGTAAAATATTTGATTTTTGATGATTAATTTATATTTTATTGAAGTTTTTCTTTTTCAAATAATATTTTTTATCTATAAATCTTGAATTTATACCTTATTTAAGAAAAAATTCTTATATTTTAACATTTTTAAATATCAAACATCCTATTAACAATTTTAATTTTTTATTTTTTTATCACATTTCATCATTATCATATTAATATTTCTTTCTCTGTTTCTTTGAAGATGCTAGATGTTTAAAGACTTTTTTATTTAAGAAATCTAAATCTAATATTAGTATGACCAATGACTTGTGTTAGTGGAAGGTCCTTTTCTAGTTTACTAGTATTTGGCTACTCGATCGCCTTGGGAATAGGTGGCTTCCATTCAATGACATGATGTACATTCAATGCTGTGCTTGCCCTAGGCTAGGCCATTGTTTCGTTGGGTATATATCACATCACATTGACGCACATTGCAATTTGCAATGAAGCTAGCCAGTGTGCTAAATACATAAATAACTAATAACTAAATAGAGAAACAAACATAATAGTTATGGAAGAGAGAAGTGGAGTGCTTGAAACTTCGAGATCTTGCAAGCAACTCATAGGACCTGAAGGGTCTGATAAGGAATTTGAAGGCAATATTGATAGCATCCTACGTGTTGTGGAGACCTTCTTGCGTTTGTTCCCCATTGGTCTTTGTGTTACAGCTCTTGTAATTATGCTCAAGAACTCTCAGGAAAATGAGTATGACTCTGTTAGCTACACCGACCTTGGTGCTTTCAGGTACGTATCTCAATCAAGTGATCACCTCACAGATTTATACAATTTCTTTCTTTATTTTTCGTTTTTGCTTTACAATAATTGAAATTAACTAATTAGATATGTAAATATATTATTATCATTAGCTGGTTTTGATAGCTGAGGTTGTGGCTTGAGAAGCAAAGAATTTTGGGTTGTATCGGTAAGTTGAAACTTAGAAGTTTGGGGATATTCTAATTAACAGGATTTGTAAGTTTTTATCTAGATAATCCTTAATATTTATCTTTATTATACCAGTTTCTGAGACAAAATTTTAGTTTTGATTGCAGAACAACACTAATTATATTGCCTTTTTGGCAGTGTACAACAATAATATTTAGAACACTATATTCAAATTTTGTTCTAAAAAAAAATGTTTTTAGTCTATCAAAAAATAATCATCTGTTTAATTTCTCATATATTTTTTATAGAAAAAAAAAAAACACTCTTATTGCTCTCTAGGTTTATGAAAATAGAGACACACATGACTCATTTCTATGAGTAAAAGATTAACAGGAGATAATTATTTTTTGAAAAACCAAAAACAAATCATACCCTATTTGCTTGTTGAGATTAAAAATATATTTTTAAGGAAATTAAAAATATAATTGATGAGATTAAGAATATACTTAACTACAATCGTTAATAGCATTAGTATATATAGAAATGATGAACGGAAACTAATTTTGACCTCTGGATTACGTATTTTGCAGGTATTTGGTGCATGCCAATGGCATTTGTGCAGGATATTCATTATTTTCAGCCATTATTGTTGCTTTGCCTCGTCTTTCCAGCATGCTTCGAGCTTGGACTTTCTTTTTGCTTGACCAGGTCTTCTCACTTTAATTCCTTCTTATTGTGCATGAATGAAATTTGCCAAAAGGATAAGCACTCCAATACTGGTTTTGTCCAGCATTAATGCGAAATACCTAATAGTTTTTTATATAAAATATATGAAGGCCATTAAATTAAGAGTGAGTTAATATCATATGGATTATCGTGATCTTTAAGTTATTTGAGCATTCGAAATAAATTTAAATGGAAATGATATCAGTTTTGTTTAAACAAAAAATTAAGTGAGAACTGAAGTATTGTTAAGTGAAGGTGAGAACTGAAGGTGATAAGATACAGTTAATACTTAATAGACACATTAGGTGTAATTATTATTAAGTGAAAATCTAGTTAACAATTTTTTTTTTTTTTACCAAATCTTAATTTCTAAAATATCAAAAGTTCTTCTGAAAGAATTTAAAATATACAATAATTATTAAATATATCGAATATGTTTAGGTTTGATTATTCTTAATTAGAACTCTTGAGTAGGTGATGTGGGACAATAATTAATAATTATGTACACTCTGCGTGAGAGTGGACCATTTTGTATTTTAGCAACTCGTTATATATCTTAAGCTATTAGAAAGAAAAGTTGATGGAAAAATGTAAAAGAAAAAAAATAGAAAATTAAGTAATTTTGAAATTGCTATGTAAGAATATAATTGAAAAGAAAGACATTTTTTTAATTATGTAGAAAGCAGGAAAAAAAGAGAAAATTAAGATATATATATATATATATATATATATATATAGAGAGAGAGAGAGAGAGAGAGCGAGAGAGAGAGATTGTGTAGAAATAGACAATTTAATAGAGAAAATTATTTTTGGAATGATTCATTTGAATGAAAAGAAAAATAGAGGCCCAAATAGGAAAATCATAAATTTCCGTGGGAATAAAACTTATTTAAATCCAAACATTTTATGCCCAATTTCATACCAATGCATGTTGATCAATATGGTGGTAAGTTAAATTCTGAATGACGTGTTTGATTTGAGCGATGAACATACTTAAAAGATTTGTCCATGGTTTACTCTCTTGTATCGCTCACTTTTCTCAAGAAATTCATTTATATATAATTTTTAAAGGGTGACATACATATATTTCTTAGAGGAAATGAGAAAAAAATTAAAACAAATCCATAAAACTAAACGTTTCTAAGTGTCATTCATTAAAAAAAAAAACTTTAAAATTTGGAATTTTAATTGGCAAAATGAATTAAAGTCAACATATACCAGAGGCAAGCATGGGGTAGCAACCTTAAATTATGTTAGAAAGAAGAAAGTATTGACTATAGCAAAAAAAAGAAGAAAGTATTAACTGTAGCAAAAAAAAAGAAGAAAGTATTAAGACAATTTTTACCATATATAACATAGTAAAATACCAATATATAGCAATATAGCATGCATGACAACTTTAAATTTATAAACATGTTTCCATTTGGTTTCCTAGGTTTTAACGTACATAATCCTGTCTGCTGGAGCTGCATCAGCAGAGGTGCTATACCTGGCAGAAAAGGGAAACATGGCAACAACATGGAGCTCAGCTTGTAGGTCTTTTGGTCCATTTTGTCATAAGGTTATTGCATCAACAACTATCACATTTGTTGTTGTTGTTTTCTATGTCTTGCTTTCCCTCATTTCCTCCTACAAGTTGTTCAGCAAGTATGATGCACCATGTGAGCAACCCCTCTATGGGTGCTGACATTGTTGCTTTCCATGGCTAGCTGACCCAAAACTTTGTGCTTGTGATATGTGTTAGTGTGGACTTAGTATGTGTTCCTAATGTAATTTGGGTGTGATTCTCTAATTAGAGTTAAATTTTCATATAGATAATATATGTTGACATTTAATTCAAACATTTATAATGTGAATTGCTAGAGAAAAATACTAAAAATAACTAAATGAATGTATCTAAATGTTATCCTTTGTAACTACAAAATAATTAGACCTTCACTCGAGCCCAAACGTTCAGTTCTAATAGGGACTATGCTTTGCTTGCCATAACAATGAAGACCTCTTCAGAGAGTGAAAGAAAAAATTAACATGAATGCACTATGGAAATTTTCTCTTTAAAAGTAAAGACAACACGTGAGAGAAAATTAACAAACTAACAATTAATTTTTAATTGTTCCAATTATATCTTATTTTATATAGTAATTCTTTTCATTGTTTTTTTCTCTTCATATAAATAATAAAAATAATTTCTCTCTCTCTCTCTCTCTCTCTTATCTCGGCTCACAAATTATAAAAATCACAACAACATGCATCGATCTACTCCTTAATTTCTTTCATCTCCCAGCCATCTCCTTTTTTTCCCTTCTCTCTAGTAAGAGAAAATGCCAGCAACCAACAATAAAAAGTAGAAAGAGACACAGAAAGCTCTCTCCATGGCACCCAATTGATCAGAAATTAAAAGTAGCTTTTGTTCAGTCCGTGTTCCGTATTGATGTGGGCTACAGCATATAATTAATAGATGGCCCATTCATATATTTAAGGGTGTTAATAGTAAATTCAGTGGTGAGAATAACAACCCCCTTTGTTTTCTTATTTAGGTCACTTGCTATTCTGTCATTGGATTCATGCATGATAACTGGAAGTGTAAAAGTCGAGAAACCAATGCATCGCGATTTATTTATTTTTCTCCCCTTTTCCCATTTCCTATTACAGACCTCGTGCACTGCCTTATTTAGATCCATTAGCCTCTAATCGGATGCAACTTTTATTTTGTAAATTTATAGTCCTTTTCTTTAAGCTTAAAAGAAGTATTCGTGGTAGTACAACTTTTCTTAAGAGCTGTTTATTACATATCTGGTCCAGTGCATTTCACTTTCATGACGTGGATTTGTCACGTTATCTTTAACGTGACATGTTGCCAAAAACATTAATGAAAACAGAGGAGACTTGACATTAGAATTAAATTGTTGATACACTTACAAAATTATGGATTAAATTGATGATTTTTATATTACAATAAGGGTATATTTAAATATAAGTTTTTTTGAAGCGCTTCTAGAAAAAAAAAATAAGAAGAAAAAAATGAAATGAGTTTTTCATTAGCTCATTTGTAGATGTTATCTCATCTTTTAGATAAGTTATATCGGTGAACTTCTAAATATTAGCTTATGGATAACTTATTTTTATTTATGGAAAAGTTTATCTCATCTTTTTCTTCTTATTTTTTTTTAAAAAAATTCTTCTAAAAAAACTTACCCAAATAGACTTTAAATATTTTTTAAGTTCCTCATAATATATCATTTGCGAACAAGTTCACCATAGAAGTCGCTATAACTTATACTTTACTTTGTGAAGTGTTACTTTTATGATATTATTGTGTGCATCACTCATGAAGAAACAATAATTTTTAAATAAGAAAATTATATGAACTTCAGTAGAGGAGGTAGGGTCTGTTTGGGTAAACTTCTCTAGAAGCACTTCTAGAAGAAGAAAATAAGAGCAAAAAGATGAGATGAGCTTCTCCATAAGTAAAAATAAGCTCTCCATTAGTTAATTTGTAGAAGCTCACCAATATAACTTCTCTAAAAGATGAGATGACATCTACAAATTAGTTAATGGAGAACTTATTTTTACTTGTGGAAAAACTCATTTCATCTTTTTGTTCTTATTTTCTTCTTCTAGAAGTGCTTCTAGAGAAGCTAACATCCAAACAGACCCGTACACTGCATCTAAAACATGCATCCTTATTTTAGTGCATAGATAAATTTCCACTATTTTTAAATCATACAATTTCCAGTGGTGATACATAAAACACACACCAAATGAACGCACAATTATGGTTATAATGCACATCAACCTTTGATAGATGGTTATAACACTTTTAAACAATTTCTAGACCAGTGCATACAATGTAAATGAAATTGTTGTATTCAAAAGGGTCAATCGAGTAATGTTTCATTTCTTCAAGAGGACCTTGTCTTATTGACACAAAAGTATCTTCCTCATGAAGAATTGAATAACTTAAAAGTTCAAAATGTAAGGTAAGCTTACAAGTTTGTATTCGTGACAAGTAGGCAAAAAACCTTAAAGTGTTATAATAATTCCTAAACCCTTGTGCAAGTGTAAATGAAATTGTTATAACTTCATGCCTAATGTTTATAACGTGAGTGAAGTAAAGTTATAACATAAGAAATATCTGTAATTAATGGTGACAAAAAAGAGGCTTAAAGTTCAAATGTAAGTGCATTTTAGATTATAAATCTAGCAAAGTGACTAAAGTGTGCGACACTATACAAGAATGCTAAAATCTGTAGCATGAGTGAAGTAACCTTGTAATAGTAAGGCGATGTTCATTATTACATGAAACACATTTAAAAAATTGATATAGTAAATGATGCAATAACATTTTTTGCAATTAAATATAACTTTACAACGGTGATTGCTTATAAATCAATGTAAAAAACATAATTCTATATCAAATTTTATTTAAACCGATATTTTAACCTATTTTGAAATTAAATTCTAACATTTGTTCAATTAAAATCGATATTGAATGGACATTTTTCTTATACTAATTTGAACTCCCTCTTGCTCTCACCTCTTATCCCAACTCATCACAGCCCTAGTTTCTCTCTTCAAATTAAGAAAATGATATTGATTACAATCAACTAAACTTATATAATTATGTATTTTTTAGGAATTAAAAATAGAAGCTGTAAAAAAAAAGAATTTAAAATAGAAGAACTATATGTATATGGGGTAGAAAAATTTCTGAGGTGCATTTACGTAAAATAATTCTCACAATATTTTCTAAATTTAAATTTTGAATTAAATTTATATTGAATTTGAATCAATATATATATATATATATATATTATTGCCATTAATAAATTTCAAGATTAAAAATACAATAAAAACTTTAATATATATAAAAAGAAAATTTTCCGGTTCCATTATAAAAGTTAATTTGAAAATTATTAAAGGAAAATT
>PYAF01000447.1:603825-628707 GCA_007407185.1 Glycine tomentella
ATACATTTTTTAATACTTATTTTTAAATATATGAAATGTTTTTCTATAAATATTTTTTCTTAAACTTATATGTTAAAATATAGTATAAATATTAATTTAAGAGTAATCAATAAGTATAAATTTTCAATTTTAAAATATTATAGAAGTTTAAACATAATTTTACAATATGTTATGCTAAAATATAGTATAAATATTGATTTCAGAGTAATCAAAATTTATATTCTTTTTTATTGAGATGTAACTATTATCATCTTTTACTTTACCATATTATTCTATATTTTTTATAGATTAATTATTTTCTTATCATAAATATGTTTTATCTATACTTTATCTAGGTTACGCCCGACTATTTTAACAAAGTTGAACAAAAATTAGGTTTTTTGTGGAATATAAAAGGGATTCAGTTTGCTGTAATCGGATTCACTCCGCAGCTGCAGCACTCAAAACCCTAGAGAGGACGAGAAAGCGTGCAACTTCCGGCAACCACCGACCATGGTTCGAGATCTGTTCTTACTCTCGCTTTTCTTCATTCCATAAACTTCATCTTCTTCTTATTTTTCATCTCAATATTGAATCTTCTACTGTTGTTTGCAGACATTCAAGCGCAGGAATGGAGGTCGCAACAAACACGGCCGCGGCCATGTCAAATTCATCCGATGCTCCAACTGCGGCAAATGCTGCCCCAAGGTTTTTTATTATTATTATTTATTTCACTTTCTTCCAGCTTCAATTTTTTTGTGCGAAGCATTTCAATTCATTATTTGCGCTTTGTGAAAAAAAAATAATAACAGGACAAGGCCATCAAGAGGTTTTTGGTTAGGAACATTGTTGAACAGGCTGCAGTCAGAGATGTGCAGGAAGCCTGTGTCTATGAACGTAATTTTCTAATTCGTTATTTATTTATTTTCAGTAAAATTTCACATCTGTTGATGTTGTTTATTTGGGTTTTTTTTTTTTTAATTGTTCATGTGTAGAATATACACTTCCAAAACTCTATGTGAAGATGCAGTACTGTGTTTCCTGTGCTATCCACTCTCATGTTGTTAGAGTTCGATCCCGCACCGACAGGAGGAAGCGTGAGCCTCCACAGAGATTCATCAGGCGCAGGGTAAACACTATTATAACCATTTCTGTTGTTTTAATGCTGTGTTTACACTGTGTGTTGCAGAATTGAGAATAGTTTGGATAATAAACTTGTTACTTGTACTGATGCACACTAAGTGTTTAGGGGAATGGATCCTCTCCAGTTCCTTCATTTTGTAAGCTTTTTGGGCTAATAAATAAAATGGAGAGGATGTTTTCTTAAGTGTTCAATTATTTGGATGTTAAAGAAATGACACCGAATTTGATATACTCTGCTCTTAGAAAGAATTTTAAAAGTAAAGGAGGCAACTTGTTTTTTGTGTACAGATTCAACTTTAAATGAATTCCCAATTCCCAATTGCACAATTTGATCTGCATAGAACATTTTCTATATTAAAACACTAGCTTGCCTTGTTTTGTTCCTTGATTGAGCTGAGTCTTACCTCCCTAGGAGAAAATCGTCAATTTTATCCTTCATCTATTGCCCTATCTCCTAATTGGTTGTTAAAGTGAAAAAACAGTATTAAAGTAGTAATATAAGTATTAGAAATCATGCTAAGTAGTCTCCAAATAAATAAAAAAAAGGCCCTTCAAATTGCGTCTTGAACATGACTAAAATACATCAACTTAAAGTCTAAATGTTTGATATTACAAATTTACAATAGGGATCACTTAAACAATTTCATTACATTAGGGATTATTTAGGATTGGAGGTAATATTCTAGAGGTGGAATTTGGTTTATTCTTGATATTGTGGATGAAGAATTTGACAAAACTAGAAAGGTCTGAGATTTGAATCGAATCGTATAAAACTTGTGTCTTTTTTCTATACTTACGTTTGAGCTGTATGATTCAGAACTCGATATTCAAACTTATATTTTCTTCTCTGATTTGCTGGAAAAATGTTATTCCAATGAGATAGATAATGTTTAAAGAAAACTTATTCTCTTTTGAATGTACAAAGGCAACTCATTCAGCATTTAAGTTTGCATTTGGGAAATGTGCACTATTTTGTGTTAATATACTGTGATTATAGGGATATAAAATTGTTACCAATGGTTGATTAATTGTCTTATGCATCTGTATTCTGAAATCTGAATCATGAATCAATATAACACCTGCTCTTTGTTTGATGGGTTTATTTGTCTCTTTGCCAGGATGATGCACCAAGACCTGGTCAGCCCGGTCAAGGACAAGGACCTCGTCCTGCTGGCACAGCAGCACCTGTCCGAACCTAAAAGCAAATCCTAAGAAAAAAGCCTTGATGTTATGCTGGACCAAATTTATATATAAACTTTTATTTGTTGCTTAATTTTGAACATATCAGTTTTGTGGAGAGTTATTTTTTTTTCCTAATTATCAGCTTTAGTTGTTGAATAACACCTTTTTGGTTATAATTTGGCGGTTTTCATGATAATGGAACTTAGTATGTGATAACTTTCAGCAATTTCAAAATGACATCTCCCGATTAAGTTTTCATCCAAATCGGTTTTTTTATGTCAGTTATTTTTAATTTTTATTATATTGTGTTTACTTTTTTTTATCCCCTTTATATTATTTGATTTCTTGTATTTTAAAAGAATATGTTATTCTATTTTATGTTTTGAGTTGGATTATTAAATTGGTCTAATATATATTTATTGATCTCATTATTGAATTATAAAATTGTAAAACATAATTAGAAATAGATTGTAATTTGAATTTGTATATACATTGATTTTGATATATGAATAAGATCAAATAATTTTTTGGAGTAATACAAAATGTTTAATAATTGATGGGAGGCCTAATGAAAATATCAATCTAAATTCTCAAATTTCATGTACTGTGTTCACCTTTTTTTTAAGAAAAATATTACTCCAAAATATTTATATGATCTCATTCAATGGTGAGTTTTGGGATAAAATATTTTTGGCATAATAAATTTTAAATTCATAAATTTCATTACCGTGTTCAATAAGTAATGGGCCTTTGTACTAAGATAAAAAGTACAATCTAATAAAATGTTAATAATTGATGTAAGACCTAATGAAAATATCAATCTAATTTCTCAAAATTTATCTCTACTGTGTTCGGCTTCTAAGAAAAACATTACTCCAAAAAAATTATTTGATCTCATTCAATGGTGAGGTTTAGGATAAAATATATATAAGTTTTGACCTAATAAAGCTAAAATCATGAATTTCATTTACTGTGTTCAATATGTAATGGGTCTTTGTACTAAGATAAAGATTACAATCTAATTATACCAGGGCCACAGCTCCGTCAAGTTTCTATTAAGAAGTATTAAACATCCATTTGAGTCATTCTTCTAAGAGTGAACTCCATAAAATTAGGTGTATGCATAACTCGCTAGCCAGTCCACCACGTAATTTGCTTTAAGATAGATATTATGATCTCTTCTTAATCTTTATCACGTACTTCCAAACTTTCTCAATGTTATATGATGTGTTTGTGTACATTTTTCCTTTGCGTGTTACTATAATTCAGGAGTCACATTCCAACAATAGCCCCTTATTAATCTAACTTCAAAGCCAGTTTTGAGATACAACCCCAAAGTTTTGCCACTGTAATGTTAATGGATTCTAATCGCGAGTGAATCTTCCATGTCATTGGCCAAGGGAACACCTAGAAATACACCTGTTCATGCACTATGCATATGCCCCTTCACATAACAATCTATGATACACTTGATCCAGCCAAATATTGGAGTTGTCTAGTTATGTGAACCACTTTATATTGCACTAAGCAGGTCGAATGCAAAAGCTTGTTTCTCCAAATTTGCTCAACTTCGCAAGTTACGCTAATCGCATATGCATGAGATGAGGAAACCATCTAAATGCATGTTTGGATTACAATTTGCAAAAATATCTCAAGTCCACTTAATAATTGAGTTTTTAGGCAAAATTTTAGTTTCAATCACACTTTAAAGGAGTAATCAAACATGAATACAAACTGATTTTACTTCTAAACATATTTTTAAACCCTCCCACTGAAAACCCAAACACATCCTAAGGAGTTCTAAGTGGCATGATTTCCAATTGGTTCAATAGAGATAAATTACCCAATTTCTACTCCTTGACATCTTTGGTGAAAAAGTTTGGCCTAAGGTGGTGGTGGGTCAAATGCCACACTTGTCTAGTTAAGGTATGGTCACGAATAGTGTATATACAAGCTTCCTCCCTAACTCCACACGCTCGAAGAACATTTGTTAGGAGGCCATTTACTTCGGGTTTTTTTTAATGACCTTTTAAAATCAAATTCAATTTCATCCAATCCAATTTATTTTAGTTTTAGTTGGATTTTTTTTTTGAAAAAAAAACCACAAATATTAAAATAAATGGTTAAATACACAACTTAATCCAATGTCAAATATTATTACATCTCATATAGAGCTCATGATATATAGGTCAAATGATCTATTTGATCATTTATCTTATTTTTTTAATTCATTTTGATTCTTTATTTTTTAAACAGTTTATTTTGATCTTTTATCTTTTATAAATATTCAAAATGATACTTTTGTTAATTTGAAGTTAATCTCCTTAACCATAATCATATACTAGAGACTAAATTAAAGTCATCACAAAAAGAAAAATAAAAAAGAAGCAACATTACATCAACAATTCCAACATAAGGTTAAGAAGTACCTTTCGGTTTCTGATTCTTCTTTCTGTGTTAGTGTTCGTTCTGTTGATGGTTTTCAAGGTGGTGAAGAAGATATTATAATATTATCCATTGTGAGATCTAATGGGAGTGGAAAAGTGGGTTTTCTTTCCAATAAACAAAGGGCAAATGTTGCTCTGACTAGAGCTAAGTATGTTATTTGCACATTTTGGTCATTCTTTATGCAAAAGTTAATTGGAAATTGTTTTTTCTTCTTTTTAATGCAGATATTGCCTTTGGATATTAGGAAATGCAACAACCTTAGTCAATAACGACTCTGGTGTGGAGAAAGCTTGTTCTTGATGCTATGAAAAGAGACTGCTTCCATAATGTTGATATCTATGGGAAAAATCCGAGACACGATTCAAGAAACTCGATCTATGGGAAAAGTCAGACATATCTACTGAGTTGAGGAATAATTTTGCATAATTTGGTGTTTTTCATATTCAAGTATTTCTCTTGCATGTTAGATTGGTTGCAGTGCTAGTTTCAGAACTTATGTTAATAATCCTTAAACCTGTAATTACAATATCCTTTCAACTAATTTATGCTCAAAAAATAATTAATATGATTAATCATATTAAATTTGCTAATTACTTATATTATCAATCTAAAACTTATTCATTTTTTTTTATCTTTCTATCCATTAGTTGTTTTTTTATTAATGTTTGAAGAAAAAACAATTAAATAAAGATACATAAACAAAAATTAATGTATCTAAAAATTAAAAAATAATGACAAACAAATTTATAAAAAAATCTCTTAAAAGATTAAATACAACTTCAGAATTTTCTTCCATGACACCCAAATTCCGCGAAGATCCAATTCTAAACGATAATAAATACCAAGCTTTTATAATATTTAATTAAATACAATTGCGTATATTCTATTTACTATTGAAATTTTCAGAGAATTCATCAGAGGAATGTTTCCAACAAAAATAGTTTATTTCTTGTATGTCCCTACTACTTTTCCAAATTAATCCCACAATGTTTTTGTTGAATTAATTGTGAGGAATCGGATTGACAAATGAAAGACATTGAAACACATTTGACGATTATGTGTGATACAATCATTGTTGTCATCAGTAAGATAACATTTTGATACAATCCATGGAAAGACAATTCTCCTGATTCTTGAAGGAGTTCATTACATTTTGAATTCGTGCACCAGTTACATACAGTTGTGCTATCATTTTAGCTTTCAATTTTTTGTAACTACAATTGCGAACATAATTCTTCCATTGAATGACTGTTTTTCTGCTCTATATTTTTGCCATATATTGACAAGTACACCCGTCATAATTACTGGGTAGAACTTGGTAGGGAAAATTGAGCTATCCACAATTTCCTCAACTTTTTCCATTTAAGGATCTGAATAAACTTCACACTAATCTTATAATGTCTAAGAATTTTAACGATTTGGATTTAGATTCTCTAACAATATAATTTCTTGATGAAAATAAAGAGTATTCACGAACAAATTGGTAGCTAACACCAACAATTTTATAGTTCTAGACTTGAGTTTTATTCATACTGGGGGGAAAGTACTGTAAAATATTCCAAACGATTTTAGATCTTAGAATGTAAAAGTTACGAATTATTGAATTTTCTCGATAATAAATTTCTTTAAGTTCAGTCCTTATGGTGTAACCGATAGTTGATTTTCCTCTTAATTCATAAGAGATTTCTTCATACATGTTTTAAAGAAAAAAAAAATAGAACATTTTTCCTTCCACAATGACATGAGAACAATTTTCTTTTAAAGGAATTTTTAAATATAAGCTCGTTTCGTTTTATATATATATATATATATATATATATAAAACTCTTAGCATGTGTAGTTATTTTTTGTTAATTTATTTTTAAAATAAAAATAAAATAATTACTCAAGTTCCATTTTGTGTCCCTTTTACAAAAAAACCAAAAAGCGTGAACGGCAGGATTCGAACCTGCGCGGGCAGAGCCCACATGATTTCTAGTCATGCCCGATAACCACTCCGGCACGTCCACTTGATGTTATGCTTGCCAATTTTTTTTGATAATATTACTTTTAATAAATTACACAAACCTCCCATACCAGTTAGAGAAATTGCAATTATCTTTGTTCCTTTTTAAAAACCTTCTTAAGAAAATTACACATATTTTCACTTCGTTTTTAATATATATCTAAATTTAATATTATTATTACTAGTATGAAGTTAATTTAGGTAATTTTATGCATTGGATCTTTGATTGTTTGATTAGGATAATTTCATTTTATTTCTAAAACCTATAATTGTTCATTTAACTTATGGGTTTGCTGGAATGAGATTGGTTCATTATTTTGTTGCTCACGATGGTATTCATTTGGCTTATAGATTTACTAGTATGATAGTTTGATTAAGTTTTTTTTAACCTATTTTTTTTATCAAAATTGTCTCATACTAAAGGAGAAAAATAAGGATATTTTAGAGAAAAATTACTTATTAAATATCATGTGTAACCACATAACTTGTTATGTCAAATGTTTGAATGACATTTAGGAGATTTATGTAAGTTTTAAAAATGGGGAGAGACATATGTAATTTCTTTAAATCTCAAAAGAAAAATTTATGTAAGTTTTAAAAAAGAAAGAAAAATATGTATAAGTTCTTTAAATCTCAAATGAGGTTTGCCTAATTTACTCTATTATTTTTCAATGACAAAATTAATTAGCATGCAACGTGTTGGCTTTATTCCAGCGATCAAGTTCCCATGAATGCTTTGGTAAACCCATTGGCTATTTTTATCATTATTAGACTAGCTCAATTTGTTTTTAAAATTATTGAATTAATGGAAGTTATAAAAAAAAAGTAGTTTGTAAACTACAATGAATTATCGCATGTAGTAACAAAAATGGATAACGCAGTAGCAGCAATGGGCAAGAAAAGGGCTATGCTAATTAGCGATGATTACATGCATGCAGGGCTATGAATTATGAAATACTTTCATCCCGTTTTTGTCCTATGTTATGCACCAGTAATTTTAACATCAACATAGTATATGTTCACATAATTAATAAATAACTCAAAGTGGATTCTTACCCAGGCATGCATGATATATAGTTCTTGAGTGTGTAAAAGCTCTTTACATTGTTAGTGTGAAAATGAGGTATAGAGGCTAGAGCTAATGGGTAAACTGGTAATCTGAACCCCTCCCCCCCCCCCCCCCCCCCCCCCCCCCCCCAAAAAAAAAAAAGGAAATTGCAAGTTATAATGCTGACTTTAATCAGATTTAATAGGCACTATGAGAGTGTACTGTTCTTTATAGTAATTATTTTAATGAGAACATTTTTCTGGGAATTCTCTCAAAAAGAAATAGGAAAGTAAACTAATGTTTTATGCTACATACTTTTTCAACAAATTAACGTGATTTGTAAAGTACAATAATTATTAGGAAATAATTGAGTTAGAGTTGTAATTATGAGTGTGACAAATGTTCTAATGAGAGGAATGGAAATGTTTGATACAGGAGCTGCCCTAAGTGTTCCGTGGAGCAACTCTAGAACAAATTTTCAACAAAGGCTTTTGTTGGCATGCGTGTGAACCAGTCAGTTATTGCTTTGGTAAAGCATTTCATGGAAAGTAAGAAGCTAGTTGCATCTATCTACCAGGGGCAAAGATCTTAGCTGCTGCCAATGTTCTTAAGGTATAATTAGTACTGATTTACTTATAAAATCTCGTGTTCAAGTCAACCACATCAGCAATGATTACATAATCATGCAGTTTAGAAAGGAAAAAGATGTTGATAGTTTGTGTAGTCTTTGACTCTTAAGGTATGTTCAACACTGTGCAGCACTAAAGGGAAAGAAAAAAGGGATTTTGAGAGAGGGGATCACCTGTAGTTGTAATTAATCTACTCATGCTTTGTTTGTTACTTTGTTTACAAGTGGATAAGGATTATTTTCAAGGATCTTGTTATGATGATCAATAGTTGCTAGCTAGATTCATTTAGTCTGTGCTGCTAAATTATAGATGCTAAAGTCAATGATGTTTAGAAATTAGATCATAGGAGACATTTTGTCAGTTTTATAAGCAAACAATGAAAATTACATAGTTTAGGCAAATTGGATTTCTCTTTAATGGATTGGTGAAGAGAAGAAAAATTAACTGCTATGTACTGAAATAAATGTCTTGATTTGTTCAAGGGAAAGCAACTCTTTAACCAAGTGAGGGATGGGAATTTGGAGATTGAGTGATCATTTTAAAATCTAAATGGACTTTGGTGTCCAGTGTTAGAGTTAGGTGGTTAACCGATGCATGTATGCATAAGCTGACTGAAACTTGTAACAACTTATGTTGAATTAGCTTCTTGAATAATTAATCCTGTGTGCCAATTAAGTAATCTTTCTGTCTTTGAAAGAATTGACACGATTTTCTACAGTGACTATATGAACAGTGGACTACTAGTAAGTTGGAATTTCTATCTATCCATCTATTAGCTTATAGATATAGGATTAATTTAAGTTTAATAAATGCACTAGTAATTTAAGTTTAATATAGTGATTCTTAAGATAAATGGTTTGCTGAGAGAATAAGGAATGCCACACATCAAAATAAAAGGTCTGGATGATGTTTTGTTTCTATGACTAGGAGATCCTTTGGTGATTAGCATGTATGATATTTTGGAAAATAAATGGAGCCAATTTTTTAAGTTTTGGTTAGCTAATAGCTATCTTTATTTCTTTCAATGCGTATCTTAATGCATAAGTAACTTTACTTATAGTAAAATGAGGTGGGAAAACTAAAAAAAAAAAAAAAGGTAGCTTTGTCTATTTTAAGAAAGTAAGAGAATAGAAATGCTTTATCTCTAATCTCCGATGCCTTCAATGTTCACCAAGAATAATATGTCTCAAATTATATCCTACTGTAAAGTGCTAACTTGGATAATCCGGATGCCTAATAGATATGACATAAAATAAAATTTTATTGGTGTCTCATATATATATATTATCGTATGAGAATGGTAATGTGAAAAGAATGATTAATCTTAATCATTAGTTTAAAATGAAATGTCAAGATTAAAATATTTTAAATTTAAATTTTATTTAACCATAAAATCTTCATAAAATTTATTAAATAAAAAATCAAATATGATAGAGATTTAATCTATGATGTCCTAAAATATCTCAAATTTATCATCACCATGACTATCATCACTCTCACGTCCCGTTTCCATCATAACTGGCATAGCCACTACTGCAACCCATATAGTTGTCGTTATCACTGCTGTCACTACCAATGTGATTACAACCATGATCGTTGTTATTGTCACCAACATGACTGTCATCTCTAAATTGTTTTTAAAAAAATATGGATATAGATTTAAAATCCAATCTATTTAAATAGATATGGATTGGATTCTTAAAATTCAATCCATGCTTACCCCTACTTGACAATATGTTCCTTTCATTATTTTTTGGGGTGTGTTTAATTTAGAAGAGAAAAATAAAAATGAAAGAAATATAAGAATTTTTTTTAATTAAAATAGAGTATAATAAATGTGAGTCCCACAAAATATAATAAAAAATTTCTTTGATATATTTAGACCCAATAAAAAATGACTTGCGAGATTGAGTGAGGTGAAAGGAGAGGAATTATCTCGTTGTTTTTGGTATATTACAAAGAATTTAAATATAAAAAAATCTAATTGATTAATTTTATCTTATTTAAATATATAATTTCTAAAATATATATTTTTTATTAAATTTTGATTTTTTTTATCCATGATATCAAGTTATAATGAATGATATTTTATGAATAATATTATTTTTAATTGAAATCAAATAAAATTAAATTATATTAATTAACTTATGTAAAATTAGTTTTTTTAAAAAAAAATTGAGTTCAAAGGAAATATGTAGCTAAAGTTTGGACTTTTGGACGATGGGTGAAGATGATCTGGGAGGCTAATAGGGATTCAGTTAGAATGACATGATTTTTGTGAGAATTTAAATATAATTTAAGCCTGATATTAATATTTTTGTTTTCTAGCACATCTAAAACATGTATGTATTTAAGAGCAAGAGATTACTTTCTTATTTCTTTCTTACATTTTTTTAAGAAATATTTCTTTGTTACATAAGAAGTAAGAGACTTGCCTCTTCAAAGATGCCAAAGGACGCCTGAAAAACATTAGCACGGTACAAAACGCTTAAAAATATTTAAAATATTATATTATTCTATAATATTTTCTTATCATATTTTTTATTATATTTTTTTTTCTCTCCATTCCTTTTCATTATGTAAGTCAATAAAAAGATAAAAAAGAAATTAAAATATTATAGATAGACCATAATAATTTTGGTCCACCTCACACAAATAGAAACTATAACACCCTAGAGGATTTTATATTACTAAATTTTGAAATCTTAATTAGAATATAAGAATATCAAAATTAATTATATATGTGAAAACTAGAGATTAAACATGCATATATAACCAGGCATTAAATTGAGTGCACAGCTCATGTTTACCTGTAGTAATTTAAGCTTAACCATGCATATATAACCAGGCATTAAATTGAGTGCACATCTCATAATTACCGTAGTAATTAATTTTTAAACATTTAATTATTTAGCTAACATTTAAATAAATTTATTTTATTGATTTAAAGTTATAATCATAATTTTAAATTTAACTAATATATTTATGGTAGAAATGGGAAAACTTATTTACGTTTTATTTTATCAAACAATATTTGATTAAGGATTGGACAAAGGTAATGGTATTGTATTTTTATGATAATGATGGTGATGATGGTGGTAACTGTGATGATCTAAAAATAAATTAAATGTTTAAAATATTTAATTTTTTATTTGATAAATCTTTAGAGATTTTATAGTTAAATGAAATTTTAATTTAAAAATTTAAAATATTTTAATCTCAACCTTTTATTTTAATCTAAAGATTAAAATTAATAATTTTATTTTCACAAAATAATTATTCTCGTACGATGATACGCCTTCTATGTATATATTCTCAAACTCTTGTTTCATTTCCCTCGACATAAACATACAAGTTTCCCCCTATAATTGTAACTTTGAAAGTAAAATTTCTGTTGACTTCTTATACGAGTCTTTCATATATTTATATATTTCAACCCATTTCTTTTTCCAGCTCAACTTCCAATTCTTCAATAAAGTTTAGAAATCAAATGTTTTCATAATATTTTCAAAAGGCTAGCTCAGCTACACTTCCATTAAGCTCCACCCAAGCCTTCTTTTCACACTAACACTCAAATTGACAGGGACAACTGACAAGTCTACAAATGTACGTAAGTCCAAAATTTCCACTATTCATCATGAAAATTCAGCAGATAATTATTAAACAATACACATGTTCAACAAATTCCAATTTGTTTTCATATTTGCAGATAACACAATTCAAAAAAGATAAAGCATGACGTCGTATTATCATGACAGCAAAATCAACCCATAAAATGATAAATGGTGTCCCCAACACAAGATAGTTAAGTTAGCTTTCAAGGGGTCAGGACTCAACAGCATTCAAAAAGGATCACCTGATAAATTCTCCATGGCAAAGTTGTCCATTAAATTAAGGCTAAGTTAGAAGTCCAATTTGATGATCTAGTCTCAGTTTGTCACATAGATTCAAATCAAGCCTCTACATAAGAGATACTGTACACATGCTAGATTTTCCCTTGCTGTAATCATACAAAACATTTAAAAAAATTGCACCAATCAATCTTCTCAGTTAACAGGTAGCTTATGTTTGGTTATACCTTGGGACAGTATAAACGTAAGTTTACAAACGTAGATTAGTTTATCTCTTTTTGTAAGTTGTTTGGTTGTGCACCTTTGTCTCCTCTCAAATGGAGTTTTAGCTCGAATCTTGAATAGCTTTTTATGCTAGGTTGTGAATTTTTATATTTGATCTTACTACGAGCTTACTTTTAAAAGAGAAAACATTATGTGTACCTAAAGTGTAAAGCATTTCTATATTCTCATTCAATAATAAATTATCATTTTATAATAAATTTACTAACTTTTATCATAATTATCTTAAAAATTATACTAAATAGATATTTTTAATTTATCTATAATGAAAAAAATTACATGAATAATATGTAGTCATTAAACTTCTTTTTAAATAGAAGTATTCCAATATAAATTTCTAACTAAAATTCACTTGTAACAAAAATTAATTTTACAAAATTTAAAATAAAAGTTACAAGCACTCACCCAAATATATTGTATAAGTTTGAACTAGAAACAATTCAATCTAGCTCATAGTACTCAATAAGTCTCGAGATAACAGGAATTTTCCTTAGATAGGAGGACTGTCCATTAAATGAGATAAGTGGAGTTAAGGAGATCCAAATGATGTGAAAATTTGTTGTAGATCCTTAATCACTTGTTGGAAATCCTCCCAAAACAAAATTGTATATTTATCATTCTAAACTTTAATATAAAAAAAATGAAAAGGAAATTTAGATGGTGCATTAAGTTTAGGGTTCACATCAATGGTGGGAGAGACCTCTAGCCTTTTACTGTTGGTGGCATAAAAGTTTAAGGAGTTAGGTAGTGGGTATGAGTATGACGGCTTTCATCTCATCAAACTGTTCGGTGCATGTTGCATGTTGGGGAAAACCATAACAATTAAATTTTATTCGATGGTGGCTTAATAATTATTGGTAACATACGATTGTAATACTATGATAGAAATCAATTAAAATTAAATTAAACAATTCTATAAAATAGTAAACGTTCAAATAGAAGAATTTGTTTTCTCATTGTTCTCTTTTCCCTTTTATTTTGTCGTTTTGTTTAATGTAAACGATAAGACAAGGACATTACAAAGTACAAAGCCTCAATTAGCTAGTCTGGTTAATCCGTTAATGACATGGGAACACTGGAACATTGTCGAAACAAACAATAAACAAGAAAGGAATACACCATTTGTTGACCAACATTATCAACTTATTAGTATTCATGTCTCACACAGGCATGACAACGTAACTTTTATTCTTAACAATTACCATGTCTGATCTTGCAATTTTCACTTTTTAATCATCATGATTAACTTGTAATAAAAATTACCATCAAATTTACTGTTTAAGTGCACACTTGAAAAGAGATTGGAAGAATCCCTCTTTTATTTTCATTCTTTAATTTTTTTCGTTAACACTTATCCTAAAACTACTAACGTACTTAATCATGTGGTTGCTCGGTTTAAGGGACACGATCGAAAACGTTTAGGACGAGTGACCCACAAGACAAAAACGTGCATGTGAAGCCCAGTCATGCTTTTCTACTTTTTACAGCTTATACCCTCCTTTATATTTGTTGGTTTTGTTTTGTAGTAAAAAAAATTGGGACTAAATATAATGATACGTACTTGGGATAAAATTTAGTGGGGTAGCTAAGCATGATGGGATTTGGATAGGTTCCCCTAACCTAGGATATAATTTTTCTTTATTTGGAATGTCATTTTTTTATCGTCTTGATTAGCTTTTAAGTGGGGCTCCCATATGGTAATAATAAGGACCAGTCTTTGCTTACTATCATAATTTGATAGATATAAGAGAGAGTTTGTGCAAATTAGTTAATAGACAGTTAATTTCATTATTCTTTTCTTATTTGATTTTCTTATAAATACTTCTAAAAAAATTTATCTAAACAATTTCATGTACTTATAGGTTATAGTTTGAGCCAACAACTTGGTTGATCTAAAAACTAGACAATTGTTTTGGGATAATTATTATCCCGAGTCAATATATTAAAATAGATTTCTAACCAATGCGAATATGAAAAAAGTCGGTTGTTAATTAATCGAGTTAGTAATTAAATCCATTTTTGTTGTAGTTAAATTTCTTACGTAATTCAACCTATACATTGCTAATTCAAGTAATAATATCTCTGTCTTTTCTCAAGTCCATGCTCGATTCAACCAGAAACTGATACATCTTAGCCGACTCAATTTGTTATTACAATTTAATATGACTAAAACTATTTTGTTTGACTCAATAATGCCTATAATTATTTGGAGATTCTATAAATGCAAGTTTTTTGTCATATTGAACCGACAGAATAAATTTAATATTTTTATATAACTGTATAAATAAAAATGACCCTACCGAATCGCTCCCTTTATAGACTTAAACATGCATCATAATAACAATCTCTAATTTGGATCAAGCTAGCCACGTACATCATTAAATGTATTTGTGATCTAGGTTGTGTGGGTAATAATATTTTTCAGCTTTGATCCGCATAAAGACAAATTAAACATTCCTTATAATATTTCAGTCCAACTTTAAATTAATAAAAAATTATTTTTTCCTCATGAACCGAGGATTAAGACAAAAAAAAAATCCCTCTTAATATTTATATAATTATATATTTTAATTAATTTTTTAGATTAAGTTATATTTGAGTTCAGATTTCAATTTTAATATAATATTAAAATCTATATATCTTAATCTTAATGTTGATTGATCCATAAATATTTATTTTTACAAATTTATGCTATTCACTCCTGAATATTGTAAAGAATATATTAAGATCCTATAAGGTTGATGTTTTTTTTTCCTATTTAAATAAAGATTTTAGAATTGAGTTATTACGTGCGTGTTAATTTGGTATCGTATTGCATTAGAGAATATTCGCATCCAGGGGTGGATGGATGGATGTACAAGGTCCCCTAATTTTTTTCTAATTAAACTTTTTGAGATGGGTTATATTTCAATGTTAGATACTTGTTTTTATTTGTTGGAATATCATTATGCTTATCAAACTAATGAGTTAACACATAAATTTATGAGTTTATGAGTTCATTGGTACATTATGAGATAATTTGTTAATAATTTTTTTTTAGTATACTGAGAGCAAACTCGATAGACTCATGGATTTAAATTTGAATTTGCTATATTAAAAAATTTAACGCAAAATGATTATGAATTGTATTTCATTTAATTAATTTAAGTTATTTATGGATTATTTAAATGATATTTGTTGTTTTTTAGTTATTTAAGTGTTATCTTTAAGAACTCATGTTTTATATATAATTGTGTGAACTTATTTAGTAGTGATCTACTACTCGATTTAGGTATTTTAGTATTATAACAATTAATGCATCGTGTTTAATTAAGTGTGCTAGATTTTTTTGACTATTTCAAAATTCAAACTTAATTTTTTTAAAACAATTTCAAGTTTAATTATGTTGTGAAATAGTATATTTTTAAATTAACTATTTGTTATTATCGTGGTTTATTTTTGACAGAATGTTATTATCGTGGTTACTTTTATAATTGTGGATTTGTGGTATCATCATTAAGTTTGCCATAACACTATAGGAACTTAAATGCTCATTTTAAGGATACAAATCAATTTGATACAAAATATATATTTTTTTATTCTTCCTCGCACTGTTATTCATCGTACTAGAATCTTTTGCTTACAATGATTTTGTTTTTCTTTTACATCAATGAACCTTTCTTTATTCAACGGGAATAGATAGAAGTGTTTGACTTGAATTATTTTTTAAATTATAATTTTTTATGAAAAGTAATTCATAATTTTATTCTTTTTATTATAACATTGATAAAACTAATTATAATTTTAGATTATTTCAATTAAAATAGATTTGATTAGATGAATAAGATTTTAGAAATTGTGATTAAAAACAACAAATTATTTTTCAAAGGAATTTGTTTTCATATATTATTTTTGACAATTGATAGATTTAATGCAAAATCAGTATAAAAAATAATTTCTTATTCTTTTGTAATTTTACTATTGAATAATTGATTATTTTAAACAATTTAAATAAAATAAACTGTCGTATAGCTGTATAAATTTATCAGGATGAAATATGCTATTAAATTTTTTAAATTTTCTATTTCTCATTTAGATTTATTCTTTACACGGTTTCAATCATGTTTATGTCATTTTTTTAACATCAATTGAGTTTAATAATTTTCATATACATGAATTTAATGAGTCAAATTTTATGTATAAATGGATCTAAAAATCTATTAAAGACGTGAATTTTTTTTCTTCTTTTGAAATTCTTTAAATGTTTAACTTCTAATAAATAATAATTTTTAATAAATATTTAATTTTTATACATAAAATTGAAACTAATATTTATTTTAAATAATAAAAACCTAAACCTTTATATCTTAATAATGAAAAAAACATAATTAGTTTTACAAATTTTATACTAGCTTTAGTCTTGAACATGGTATTAATAACAATAAACACAACTATGTGTACACAATTTCATAAGTTAACCTTAATCATTATTATAATAAACAAATATAACACACTTCGTTTATACAATTTTACACTAACTTAAAAATATATATGTATGTACACGAGAAGAAGCTCCAAGGGAGAGGGTTTGCCCGACCTCTAAATCCATTCCTACTCTCACATCTTGAATAAATTAAAAAAAAGTTTTAAATCGTGTTTTAAAATCGATAATGAGAGAAGTATTTTTTTTTATTCACTTTAAAGAATTATATACAATTTAAAGTGAATAAAAAAATTAACGTATATAATTTTAAATGTTATATATCTAAAGTTGAAAGAAGAAATACCAAAAATTAAAGTTAAAAATTAATTTACGCGCAAAAAAAAGAAAGTTTTTTCAGTGGTGCAAGTACTATTATTTCCCTCTATTATTTTATTGAAATAATTACCGAGAAATCTCAAGCCTTGCATGGTATGCTAGTATTCACCAAAAAAAAAAAATGAACTATGCTACTTTTTTATTATTATAATTGAAAGAAGTAGATTGCTATCATAAGAAAGGTTAATTATACTTTTTTCTCTTATTTTATTTAGTAGCTTCAATTTGATTCTTTTATTTTAAAAGGTTTAATTTGATTTTTTTATTTTTAAAATATTTATTTTGATTCTATTTTTCTTATGTTAGCTTCGAACACTTAAAAACAATGAGTCTAATTTTGATTTAAAATGGGATTAAATTGAACATATTTTTTTTAAAAAAGAGAGAGAAACCTAATAGAAACTTTAAAAATAAGGGAAATAAATGGAATCTATTTTAAAAACACAAAAAACTAATTGAAATTTTTTAAAATAAAAGAAGTACATTGAACCTATATATAAATTAAGAAAAAAAAGTAATTTAACCCACAAGAAAAGAAAAATGGCTAGTAATATTCTTTAAGGAAAACAGCATATTTGTCATATACTATTAATTGATAAATTTAAACATATGCAAGTAACATACATTAATATCTTGTAAATTTTTTTATAAAATATTTTGTGTCATGTTATAATCTTTGTAGAGACAATCCCATTTAGAACATTTCAAACGGTGCACTTAAAGAGAATATTCTTAACTTATTTTTAGTAGGTTTTGTTATATCACATTAGATTTAATTGTTTTTAACAAATTTTATTTTAATAATGAAACACTTAAGAATCTAAAATAAGTCTAACATATTACAATATGTTTTTTATCGTAAGAACTAATCGCTTATATAAAAGTCGATTGTTATATTAGGATTTAGGACATCATGTCAATCTTCTCCAACGGGATCTTAAATAAACAGGGGATGTTGTTTCTCAAAAGGAAGGTTTAGATTGTTCCACCTACAATCCAAACACACAATACTTAAAAGTTTTCCTAAAATTGTCATAGGAATGGTCTTTAAAGATTTTAAATTTAAGAATTTTTGTTATATATCTTTGCTATCTGATAAACTCTATTAAAATCCATAAGAAAAATGAGAATTAAGAAATAAAATGGAGACAAAATTACACTAGAAACGAGTATTAAAAAAATACACCAAAACAAAAAATGGAGATAGAAACAGAAATATTGGACTTGGACCTCTCTACCCCCCACTATTACCATTTTATTTTTGAAACTCCTAAAAAAATCCCAGTCAATTTAGAAAACAGAAAACTATTTACCATATTGAGAGACTGACTCACACTGACACACCACATCAATAATTAAATAATTAATAATTGTGAGACAATTCTAAGTCTCTTTCTCTTCCATATCTTCTTCGACCTTCACTTTAGTTTTGGGTCACTTCTTCTGACTCCACACTGGCTTAATAAGATCTATGGTGTTAATAACTAATAGTAGTTATAGTATCTCAAGGCTTTAATTAAAATTTTAAGAAACAAGAAATATTTAAATAAACCATCTTTTGGTAGAGTAATAGTAGTAGTACATACTTAATGTAATATTATTACAAAAGGAATTGCTATCTGATATGGATGAAAATGGGAGGAGAGAGAAAGTAAGAAGAAAAAGAAAGAGTAGGAATACAGAACCATCATCAATGACTATCTATCTATCTCTTTGCTTTTAACTTTTTCTTGCTACTTATTACGCCTCACACAGTTTCTTCTCTTCTGCCCATCCATTTGCGTGGCACGCTTTCTCTCTCTCATTCTTTCACCACCCCCACTTTGTTAAAAAATCACAATATTTTTTTATTAAAAAACACAAAATTTTATTATTTATAATTTTTTATGGTATTCTATAATTTTCATAGTATTTTTTTTAATTTCTTAACTAATATCCCAAAATACTTATTAACAGGACCCATTATTTTACCCTACACCATAATAATAATAATAGAAAAAATAATTTATTTCTATTATCATCATTATTATTATAATATTTATGGCAATATATTTTCCTTCTCTATACTCCGTACTCTGACAACGACCACTGAAGGATGGTGGCACATGCTTGCTGTCACATCAGGTCGGAACCAACGGCCAGGATTCACTTGCACGGAAGATCGAACGGTTTCGATTCTCTCTGTCGAAACACACTCTCTCTCTCCTCTCTCACTTTCTCTCTCCTCCTCTGCACCCATGTCCAGGTTGGTCGGGACCCCCTTATATATGGCAAAGACCCCTCCTTTACGCTCGCTCTCTCTCTCTTCACTGTGCCTTTCAAACCCAAAAATCCTCACTTGGGTCTCAATCCGAAAGCGATAGGCCACAAAAGAGGGCCTTTACTTCCTTACACACTCTCACTTGTTTGTGGCTCCTTCGTTCATATTTTTTGATATTTCTTCTTTTTTGTTTTGTTCAGTTTCTTTCATGGCGATCTCGGAGAACGTGCTACCCTTGAAGCTGTTGTTTTGTTCCAATTGGGTTCCACTTGTGGTTTTGGGGTTTGCTTGATGTTTTCCTTTTCTGGGTTTTCTTACTTTCTTTACTTTGGTGGGGTTCTGAGGTTTGTAGAGAGCATGTGGAGCTTCATGGATCCCTTTGAAGGGGTTTTGGGGTGGGTTTGATTTTTGGGAAGTTGGGTTTTTTTTTTTTTTTTTGTGTGTGTTTGTGTGGGCATGGAGTGCATTGGCAAGTGGGAGGAGTGGAACATGGGGGAATGTAATAATGATAATTACAATAATAATAATAATAATGGGTTTGGGGATATTGAGGATGGTGGCTCTGAGCTAGGGTTCCATGTGTGTCTGTGATTGCTGAATACTGTGTCTTCAAAAGGAGGAAAAAGGGGAAAGCTTGATATGAAGCTTTCAACATCAGGGTTGGGTCAGCAGGGACACGAAGGTAATCCATTCACTCTATTTTTTTTTTCTTTTTAATCATTTAGCACCCTATTCCGAGCTATTGGTTATAGTGGACTTCAAATGTAAATAATTAGTATTAGTATAGTATTAGTATTAGAATTAGCATATAGTATAGTAATATATAGTAATTGTCCCTTTCAAAAGCCCTTCTGTGTTCGCTTCAACATTGGCTTGTGACTTGTGAGTGTTTTTGATTTTGATTTTTTTTGGAGATAATTTGATGTGTGGAATGATGGTAGGAGGGGAGAAGAAGTGTTTGAATTCTGAGCTATGGCATGCATGCGCGGGTCCCTTGGTGTCCCTACCAACTGCAGGGACTCGTGTGGTTTATTTCACTCAGGGTCATAGCGAGCAGGTGCTTTTTTACTCTAGTCCCTACTCTACTCTACTCCTGGTTGTTTCAATTTTTGTCTACTTTGCATGCAATGGAGGATGCATAACTTTTCTTGCTAATTTCGGACTAGAAGCAATTCAATCCAATTTGTTGAATGGAGATTGGACTGAGCATGTGCTTAACAATTGGTTTTAGGTTGCTGCCACAACCAACAGAGAAGTTGATGGTCACATACCCAATTACCCGAGTTTGCCACCACAGTTGATTTGCCAACTTCACAATGTTACAATGCATGTGGGTATTATACCTTCCATGTTGCTTGCTTTGATAGTTCAATTAGTTCTACCTCCCACTAGAGTAGATTCAGTCAACTAGAGGGTGTCTTGATTTTCAGGCAGATGTTGAAACAGATGAAGTGTATGCTCAAATGACGTTGCAGCCATTGACTCCGGTATCTTGTTGCTCTTTAGACAGCTTGTTTATCCGTGATAGGCTCATTTCTTGTTGAAGGAGTTGAAAATTGTGTTGTTTGTAATTGTGTGTGTAGCAAGAGCAGAAGGATACATTTCTTCCGATGGAGTTGGGCATTCCAAGTAAGCAGCCCTCGAATTATTTTTGCAAGACATTAACGGCAAGTGACACCAGCACACATGGAGGGTTCTCTGTTCCTCGTCGCGCTGCTGAGAAAGTTTTCCCTCCATTGGTAGTGTTCATATTTTCCCTTTGTGTTTCAATTCTGGTTAGAATGACAGAGTTAGATATATTCCTCTTCTGTTTGGGCTGGACAGGATTTCTCACAGCAACCACCTGCGCAAGAACTAATTGCTAGGGATCTCCATGACGTTGAGTGGAAGTTTCGACATATTTTTCGAGGTCAGTTTTTATTTTTTTGTTGATTCTGTTCTTATTATCTTGTCATTTTATAGGGTGAGTTCCACTAAGTTAAAGAGGATTATAATAGGATTATTTTCTCTATTGAGTGTAAATCAAATGACTTGCTATTTTATACTTCCACCATATGTAGACCTTCCCTTGGTACTTTGCTTTACAAAAAAAAAAACTATCATTGTACAAAAAATGAAATCTTTGCTGTATGCTAAAGTAGTGGTGAACAGGAATGAAATGTATTTATGGCATTACTGCATTAGGTTAACTAAATTTTGTGGTATGATGGTTCTTTGCCCTGTCTCCTGATGTTTCTTTTTAATTACTCCCTCTTTATCATATTATCCATCACTTTTGGAGATTTAGTTTGTCTCAAAACATCTGTCACTTTAGAAAATCAAGAAAGCAATATTTTACATACGTTTAGTATAATCCCATTATTTTTAAGGCTTTTAAATATTCCTTTTTACATACCTGTAGGGATCCTTGATAAGATAGATGCTCTAGGAATCTTTTGACTGACCTATTAATACACTCCAATGAAAATTTTCGAAACTAAAATTTACTATTCGAAAATATCTAGCTATCTATTAATGATCTTGTAAACAATTGGGGAAGAAGATGATGCACTTGAATCAACTAGACACTTTTGGTGGAAAATTAACTTTTTCTTCTGTTTGGGACTTAACTTTTAATCCCTCTCAAAGAAACCCTGGTTACCGAAAAACTGATGTAGCAATTCATTTATTGTCTAGATCATGCTCTCACGTGACAAGATCTTAAGGTAAGTTTGAAGAATTGGTATGCAAGGTTGTCAAACTCTTGAGTTCACTAGTAGATTCTTGTGAGTTTTCGGTTCTAGGTAGAGAGAAGGATTTAATTCGCTGTCAAACTTCGATAAACTCTTTAAACTCATGTAAACTCGCTTAAACTTTTGAGTCCAAAAGTGAGTTAGGAAGTTTGAAATCAAATGTAACTTCTGCCGCCCAATGGTCCACAATGTTAGTGTTTTACTATGTGGCTCAAATGATTTGAAGAAATTAACTCCTTTTCAAAGGTTTTTACTTTAGGAACTTATGCTTTTATGAATTTATGTATGATTTAGTCATTCATGTACTGTAGTTTGGTTGTATTTAGTATTAATTTACTATCACTTTATCATTGTGGTTTGCTACTTTGCTTTATTGTAGAGTTGAAATATTGAATTATCGTTGGCTTAAGTATTATGTTATGCATATATATCATTAATAGGTTTTTATTTTTTATTTTTTATAATAGGTAAACTCTTGTGAGTTTACAAGTTGAGTCTACAAGTGGTTCCTTCAAATTGTAAAAGACAGATAAATATTAAACATGTGAAAAGACATTTACTAATTTGTTTTATGAAGTATAAAACAATTAACAAATGAGATATAAGCATAAATCATAATTGATGCAACTAATGTGCTATTACTATGTTTGCATGAAAAAATGTTATGATTATCTGTTCAAGACTGTCATGAAATTTTTTCTATAATGTCTATTATTAAGCTTGAGTTGAGTATTACTTGACATTATAAGCATAGAATAAATATCATGTTAAAGGTGTTGGATTTGGAAAAACGATACAAAGTAACATGTTGCAAATAAAAAAGTACATAATATGTCAAATTTATAAATTTACTTGTAGTATATCAGTTTAAGAAACTGTCTATTAGGATTTTCCTTTATCTAAACGGAAAAAGTATTGATTATTAATCTTTTTTCATCAACTTATCATGGATTATTGGGTTCTATAAATTTAGTGCCTGTGGCTAATTGTAGAAATTAAATCTACACCCACTAACAAGAGTAATTAACAAGAATACAAAGTATGATGAAGGGTCAATTAAAAAGTTGAAAAGACCAAGGTTATCAAATTGTGATTTAAATTGTGAGTGACTAAGCTAATTTTTGAATCGTGAATCATAATTTGTATCAAACTATAAGATTCAGAGACAATGAATAATTACTTCCAATATCATATAGATTAGATATGGTGTTCAATGTAATAGTTTTAACTAGAAATAGATTAAACAACTTAACCATAAGTCTTTCAAAACAAAATTATTAGTTTTATCTGAGATTATGAGTCTTTATTTGGGAAGAGTGGAAATGAAGCAATGATATAGCCAAGTAGAGGGCATGCATTGAATGAGTTGGTGACAAATAAGTAGTAGAATAATCAAATTGGATAATTTACGAAGTGCTCCTTAAATTTGTTTTCATTTAACAATTTTAGCTTATATCACTTTTCAAATTTTTTTCATGAGAATCGGTGAAAGAAAAGTTAAAAAAAAAAAATAATGATTCATTGAATCTTGTAATTGTATCGATGATACAAAATTGCACAGATTTATTCATGTATTGTAAGATGCAAAGTCATTTGAGATTCTTCTTATGATCCGTATCAATAGGTAGCTGAATTGTATCAAATTCTGTGATTGTTAGATTCGAATTATATTGAATCATAGGATTCAAATCATGAGTCGTTAGATTCTAATAACTAAGGAAAAAACATTTGTAAGATTGAAGTTAGAGTGAGATGAAATCCTTGGTGTACTGGCTTACCAAAATTGCGTTGATATCTCGGGCATTGATCAAGGAAATCAAAATTACACACTGCTATGATTTTTGCATTCTGCTTTGATCCTGATCAAAGTCAAGCTTGTTTTTGTGAGATTGCACAGGGTTGATGTGCTGGATTGTGAAATCAATAGGATCTGAGGATGTCACCATGCTGGCTGAGTGGCCAATTTCTGAAACTTAAAACCCAAAAGCCCGCTCAAATCGTAAAGAAACATGAGTGCTTCCAATTGAGTCTTGCCGTTCAATTTGTGGATGCTTCTATCTGCTATTTGTAGTTTACTAAGACAGTATTTAGTTTCTCAACTGAAAATGCAGTCAGCATGGAAGCAGTGCATGTGGTTGTTTCCTTATGCCTCTTGGCTGGTCAGCACATGGGTGTGTGTGGCTGTGTCTCTGGTTGGACTGCTGTTGGTATTTTGGGTGGGTGATGGCTTTTCTAATGTGGGGAAGATGTTGTGTTTGTGTTGTATAGCAGCGATTCAGTGGATGTGCTTTGTTTATGTCATGTTGTCAAAAAAAAAATTGTGATATTATGAGGTGCCACCTTACTTGAGTTATGACTTGTAACTTATGCATTTCTATTGAAATTTAATCAGTAGCGATGTGATTTTTTACCTGGTCATGTGAGTTTAAACAACTTTGGTATTGTTTGAATAATGTATTATATCCCATAGGAAATATAGTGGATCTTTTAGGTAAGTCTATCTTTCAGTTATAAATAAAGGGATT
>PYAF01000447.1:650750-707699 GCA_007407185.1 Glycine tomentella
CCAGTCGAACTAGCATTGGCATACCACGCAACAAGGACGAACCTCAATCGCGGTGGACATGCAAGACTTCGATGTTATCACATTTTTTTGAAATAATGCACTAATCATTAACAAATTTAATATTTAATATATATACTATATACTATACTATGTACATGCACTATATAAATTTAGTAAAAGAATATATATATATATATATGTTTAGACAAGGTATAATATTTTTTAATTTTTTAAAAGAGAACAGGTCATAATTAAATTAGTAATCCACTGGTTTAATTATTAATCTAGTGATTCAGTATCTTGATTTTGATTTTTAAAACTATATCTAAAACGGTTAGACATTAAATTATAATATTAATTTTTTGTTAGTAAATAATTATTTTATTAATATAAGAGGTACTAGATGTACCAACTTTACACATACATGTGGGTGAACCCCAGTGGTTAACAACTGTTAATTAATATCATAAGGACAATAAATGGCACTTAACTATATATCATTCCGAAACTAAGCCATGAATGGCCCAAAAGAACACGTCCCACGTACCCAACTAAGTCCTAACCAAGTAAATGGACTTTGACCAACCATTAGGTGATGGAATGGCTGTCGTAACTCGTAATGCCATGATGGGGTGTGGTTATAATTAATCTACAAATTTCTGTTTGTTTGGAGAACAGAATATTCAACATTAGGTATAATTAATGCTGCTGGTACTTTCTGTTTGGTATATTTATTGTAGTAGTGGTGCTTGTCTGAATAAAGGGCCAACAATTAGGACTTGATAGAGAAGATGGCTAGAGGAGATCAAGAGAATGAAGCCTGAACTTCTACAACATTTAATCCTACTAAATGCAATATGAAGTCAGATTTTGAAGATTTTTCATACTAAGCTCTTCAATTTTCCTCCAAGCAAAAATTCAATAATAGGTGGTAAATAGAGAAACTTATGTGAATTTCCTAGAAAAATTAACTATAGAAGGATATTTGAGGATTTTCATATGATCAGGTCAGATTTCATAGGTATGTTTGAAAAATGCCGTGTTTAAATTACTCCGTAAATGGATTATCGAAACAATCGTACTTTGAATCCAGAGAAATAGAAGATGATTAACTGAAGGTTTTATTTTACAAAGAGGAAGTGTGCTGATAGCCTGATACTGACCATTCACAAGAATCAATCATGTGTACCTAATGTTAACTTCAATGCATGTGGATGAAAAGATCTAATTAAACCATTTTTAAATATTAGAGGATCAAAATGAATCATTTAATAATTAGAGCCTTAGAGGATCGAATCAGACTTTAAAAATAAATTGGAGGACCAAAACAATAATTTAGTCAAATAAATGAAAATTTTATGGTTGATATTTTATCTCATAAAAATCAAACAATTTGTTTTTATAACAAAAAATTTAGATGAATTAGATCCTAGAACTTATCATGATTATGATTAGAATATGTCTCAAGACTCCCCAAACACTTATAAAATTACTTTTACATATTGTTGACTAACAAAATCTTGATATCATTTACAAACCAAACATAAAATAAAACACAAAAATCTGGTACGTGAGTGCATGCACGAATGAAATCACACTGCACATGAGATCCGGCACGTTATCTTTACAGAAATGACTAAGCCTCATCCTTACCAAGTTTGGAATAGAATAAATAATTATATTTATACATTCAGTGTTTTTTTTTTTTTTTTTATCTCCTATTTTATTCATACATTCAGATGTTGTCGCTCTTTCTTTATTTTCCTTCTCACCCTTAAATTCTTTAGCTTGAATCTGTCTTTCGTCCGTTCATGCATTCAACATTTTTTCTTTGATTCATTATTTATTATAAATAAAAGCAGTACTCTCTAATAATTAATTATCAGGTAAGATAGAAAAAATTATCCAAAAAGTTATATTTTATTTTTTAATATGATATTAATTATCTTTTTTATTCATATTATGGTAATATTAACGATAAATAAAAATAAATTAATGAACTTTTTCAATATATATATCCCACATCTCTGTGTCCGATAACCCCATCACTACACGAGCAACACGTTGTATATTTTATTCATAACATTCAGAAGCGTGGGTGTGTGTTTTCCTTCAGAGAATCTTTGTCCTAATGGAACAGCTGAAGCCAAGCGCTGCTAACTCATCCCCTCTCACTCCACTCGCCTTCTTGGACAGAGCAGCCACCGTCTACGCCAACGTCCCTTCCCTAATCTACAACCACACCACCTTCACCTGGTCCCAAACCCGCTCCCGATGCCTCCAGCTTGCCTCCGCCCTCTCCGCCCTCGGCATCCGCCGCGGCAGCGTCGTCTCCGTCCTGGCCCCTAACGTCCCCGCCATGTACGAGCTCCACTTCGCCGTCCCTTTCGCCGGCGCAATCCTCAACAACATCAACACCCGCCTCGACGCCCGCACCGTCTCCGTCATCCTCCTCCACGCGAACTCCACGCTCGTCTTCGTCGACTGCGCCTCACGCGACCTCGTCCTCGAAGCCCTATCCCTCTTCCCTGAAAACCATAATCAACGCCCAACCCTAATTCTCATCACAGACGAAACTGTCGAGAAAGAGAAAGCCTCACCCGCCGCTGATAATTTCCTCGACACCTACGAGGGGCTTGTAAGCAAGGGTGATCCGGGATTCAAGTGGGTCCTACCCAACTCCGAGTGGGACCCGATGGTACTTAACTACACTTCTGGAACGACGTCGTCTCCCAAAGGCGTTGTCCACTGCCACCGTGGAACGTTTATTATTTCAGTGGACACTCTTATTGATTGGGCTGTTCCGAAGAACCCGGTTTATCTATGGACGCTTCCGATGTTCCATGCTAACGGGTGGAGCTTCCCGTACGGGATCGCTGCTGTGGGCGGAACTAATATCTGTGTCCGCAAGTTCGACGCTGAGATTGTTTACTCTCTCATAAAACGCCATCACGTGACTCACATGTGTGGCGCACCGGTGGTGCTCAACATGTTAACCAACTCCCCTGATAATAAACCGTTGGAGAAACCGGTCCAGATCCTCACCGCCGGAGCACCGCCGCCTGCGGCGGTGCTCTTCAGAACAGAGGCGTTGGGATTTGTCGTGAGTCATGGATATGGTTTGACTGAGACCGGAGGGTTGGTGGTATCGTGCGCGTGGAAGGGGGAGTGGAACAAGCTGCCGGCGACGGAGAGGGCACGGCTGAAGGCGCGGCAGGGGGTAAGAACGGCGGGGATGGCGGAGGTGGACGTGGTGGGTCCCACAGGGGAGAGCGTGAAGCGCGACGGGGTTAGTATCGGTGAAGTTGTGATGAGAGGAGGGTGTGTGATGTTAGGTTACCTGAAAGACCCTTCAGGAACGGCGAGTTGTTTCAAGAACGGTTGGTTCTACACCGGGGATGTTGGCGTGATGCACCAAGACGGGTACTTGGAGATCAAAGATAGGTCAAAGGATGTTATCATAAGCGGCGGCGAGAATTTGAGCAGCGTGGAGGTGGAGTCGGTTCTGTACGGACACCCGGCGGTGAACGAGGCGGCGGTGGTGGCGCGGCCGCATGAGTATTGGGGAGAGACGCCGTGCGCGTTCGTGAGCTTGAAGAGAGGGATAGAAGAGAAAGAGAAACCCACTGAGAAGGACATAATTCAGTATTGTAGGGATCACATGCCGCATTATATGGTTCCCAAAACGGTGGTTTTCAAAGATGAGCTTCCCAAGACTTCTACGGGGAAGATACAGAAGTTTGTGCTGAGACAAATCGCCAAGGAGATGGGTTCCTTCACGCAAAGTCGAATGTGAATTACTCTGAAATAGTTGTGGTTCGTATAAAATGAGGCATCAAAATCAAGCTTTTCTTAATTGGTTTTTCCTATTCATGTTGTCTCCTTGTACCACGTGTGTGTCCCATTCAGTTGATAAACAGGCATGCTCTGCATTATCAAGTTCCTTATTGTACGTTATACCATTATCACTAAGTAAAGTTTATTTTTAAGATTTGATTTGAATAAAATAATTAAGAGTTTAAATTAAAGGTGTATTTTGATTATACAAAGACTATTGTGTAGTGGAAAATTGTGTAGATAATTTTTGTAGTTATTTAAAAAAAATATATATTTAGGGTGTCACGACCCGAAATTCAACTCTTATCTTTACGTGGAATAAAAAATTTAAGATGGATCATGCTTATTTTAATTGTTTTAAAAAAGACAAACAATGAAAGGTGAATAATGATAGTGACACTTGGATGTTGATATTTGTTCTCCTGATCTCTTAAATTCGACATTTCTAAGAAAATGGAGGAAAGAAATGAAGAGAAAGAGTTTACGTATCTTGAGTGAATTAATTACTAGTTTGATTTTTAAAACTATATCTAAAATGATTAGACACTAAATTACAATATTCTTTTTATTAATAAATAATTATTTTATTAATATAAGAGGTACCAGATGTAGCAAATTTACACATACACGTGGGTGAACCCCGGTGGTTAACAACTGTTAATTAATATCATAAGGACAATAAATAGCACTTAACTGTATATCATTCCGAAACTAAGCCATGAAAATGGCACAAAAGATCACTTCCCACCCAACTAAGTGCTAACCAAGTAAATGGACTTTGACCAACCATTAGGTGATGGAATGGCTGTCATAATGCCATGATGGGGTGTGTTAATCTACAAATTTCTATTTGGCTGGAGAACAGAATATTCAACATTAGGTATAATTAATGCTGCTGGTACTTTCTGTTTGGTATATTTATTGTAGTGGTGCTTGTCTGAATAATAGGTGGTGACAAGAGAAAGTTATGTGAATTTCCTATAACGAACAATCATGAGAAGTGCTTCACATTGACTAGCTAGGCAGACAGAAAAAATAATTAAAGAAGGATGTCTGAGGATTTTCATATGATCAGGTCAGATTTGATAGGTATGTTTGAAAAATGCTTGTTTAAATTACCCCGTAAATGGATTATCGAAACAATCGTACTTTGAATCCAGAGAACTAGAAGATGATTAACTGAAGGTTTTATTTTACAAAGAGGAAGTGCTGATAGCCTGATACTTGACCATTCATTCACGAGAATCAATCACAACACAGTGGATATGGGTTAAAGTGTACATGTATTCAGTGATACACCATTCATTTATAATGGATAAGAAAAGAAATATCCTAAAAAAGAATAGTTAACAAAATATACGAATGGACGAAGATGAAGAAATTTTATTAGATTTATTTTTACTTTCGGGATTGGTCAAACAACAATCCCTCGGTAAATATTTGTTCTTCTTTAATTAATTAATTATATTTGTTTGTTTGTAAATTATTAAATAGTTATTTTTATATAAAATTCATGTATACAGATCACAATTCCCTCAAAATTAGCTTAAATTAGTTTTGTTACAGAAAAATCGAGGAACCCAACACCGACACCTACGAGGAACGACGTCGTGGGAAGGACATAATTGAGTATTGTAGGGATAACATCCCGCATTATATGGTTCCCAAAACGGTGGTTTTGAAAAACGAGCTTCCAAAACGTCCACTGAGAAGATCCAGAAGGTTTTGCTCATACAAATTGGCAACAACATCGGGTCCCTCAAGCAAATTAAAGTCGAATGTAATAATACACTGCGCTGGGAAATGCAAATGTGCAAATGCGCAAATGCATGTCAAATAGAGGTGTTCATCAATCGATTTGGATCGATGTAAAATGTAGTGATCGAACCGAAAAATCGAGCGTATTTGGCTCATTGTAATTTCTGCCTGTGCCTCGCATTAGTCTTTATTATTTGATAATAAGCCAGCTGGGTTTCAAATTCCTACTATTGTATTACCACTGTATCTTTATTACCATTCATCATAATGCAATTTTGATCTTTTAATTCTTAATTTTAGTTTTTATTTTTATCTAGAAAAAATATTTTTTACTTTTATTTTTTAAAATTTAAAATTTCAATTCTTTTATTTAAAAATATGAACATTTAGTCATTTATTTTTATAAAATTTGTTATTTTGATCCTTTTATCCAACCGAAAGTATTTATGATTAAGAGATTAATGTTGATCATGAGGTAGATTAAATAAATTATCTCAAATTATGTTACTAAATGTGGACCACATTAGGTTAATTCCTTAACAATCAACCCTTTTTTTTTAATTTAATGAAATGTCAAAATTTGTAGATTTTACAAAATAATTTTTTTTTTATTTTGATCCTTTTATCCAACCGAAAGTATTTATGATTAAGAGATTAATGTTGATCATGAGGTAGATTAAATAAATTATCTCAAATTATGTTACTAAATGTGGACCACATTAGGTTAATTCCTTAACAATCAACCCTTTTTTTAATTTAATGAAATGTCAAAATTTGTAGATTTTACAAAATTGGATTTATTTTAAAATAAGAGAATTGAAATTATAGATTTTAAAAAATATGAGAACAAAATGCATTTTATTTTAAAACGAGAACCAAAAGTATGAATTTTAAAAAATAAAAGGATCAAAAGATTATTGGCTTAACTGTTATTTTTTTTACTTAATACATCCAATTTTCACATTTTCCTAAAAAGTTTTTCTTGTGTGTATTTTGTTCTTAAATTAACTTAAGTTTACAAATTATGTTCGGTAAAATACTAGTGTTGACTGCATGTGAGTCTCTGACATGGTTTTGACGTAACATTAATATGATGCTAACGTGATGGTGTACACATATTATATGGCACTAGCATGGATTTATTATGACATGGTTCTGGTTCGAAAGTTGAGCATGTGAAAGGAACATATATACGTACTTGTGTTTTTTTGAAAGGGAAATGAAAATTGTATATATGATAGTAAGGTATACTAAAAACTGTACAAGGTGTACAGATTGGCCAATGGAACCAATAACCAAAAAATAGGGACCTATATGGTATTAAGCAAGCTCCAAGGACTAGAACAATAGAATTGACAGTTTTCTAAGCCAAATAGGCTTCCTTAAGTGCATTTCTGAGCATGGAGTGTACCTAAAGGTCTTGAAAGTGGTAACCGGTACAAACTTGTTAATAGTTTGCCTTTATGTAGATGATTTGCTAGGGACAAGGGAGCAGTGAATGGGAGATATTGAAAACTTTTAAACAGAAAATGATGAAAGAGTTTGAGATGCATGAGTGATATTGGCCCTCTATCCTACTTCCTTGGGATTGAATTCACAATAACAGAGAATGGTATAGTGATGCATCAAACCAAATGTGCATATGATTTATTGAACTTTATGAAATACTTTGGAAGAAGAAACACATCAACTTTTCTACACTTTAACGTTTCTCATGAGCAAATTTTTCAAACAATGTATTTGTATCTCAATTCCTATCTAAGTACTATAGTCAAAAACAGAAAATGACATCAATACTAAAGTGACCCAAGCCAATGACCAAGAAAGAAAAAACCACAAGGGAGATCGATCAACAAGTTGTTAAACAGAGCAAATTCCCTCAAAATTCTGCCAATCTGGTGACTTCCTAGCTTTCCTCCATTTTGGAAAGCAAAACCTTCCTCAATGGTGAGATGAGAAACACCAAAAATCCCACCACCAAAAGATTGAAAAACCGAATATTCTTTTTGCCAAAGCTTAATTCCTCCTTATATACATATTTGGAAATAAGAAATAAAATAAAAGTATAAATAATACATTTTTAAAATAAAAATTCTCTCAACTCTAGCCATTCTTAAGATATATATGATCCAAATGTATTTTCTTATAGTGAGTGAACTTCATGCTTTGTCGAGAAAAAAATTCATATTAATTAAAGGATTTGAAGAAACAATACAAAAATAAAATTAACATAATTAGTTTTTTATAAACAAGTTCCTAGTAAAATATTTGATTTTGTTATCAACCAACCTTTACCCTTAATTATTATTTTTATTTAGTTTTTTAAATATCGGAATTTTTATTTGATCTTTGAAAATGGGGAACAAATGAAAAAATTGTGATGTTTTGAAAAACTAGATGTAAAACTCACAATTTAGAATAATTAAGAGAGAAATCTATAATATTTAAAAGAGTCAAATAGAAAAAAAATTACAAGAAGCCTATTTGATAAATAAATATTTTATTAAAGTCTCATTTCAAAGAAATAGATGATAAGGATCATCAAATATTTGAATCAATTTGGTGTGAAATTGTTTAAGCTTAACTAAAAATTTTGGATTTAAATCCTAGATATGTAAGTATGTTAAATATTTAGAGGAAGAATTTTGTAGTCTATAATAATTTTATACAATTCTAAAATTATTATTTCTCGTAGATGATATTTGTGATTTAGAAAGAAAAAAAATAGAAATAAGGGATGAAATATCCTTATCACAAATTTCCGCACGAAGTGTGAATTTTTCTAGGATTATTTATAATTTTTCAAAGTCTAATTGCAAACTCAACTAAATAAGAGTTGTACATGCAAGTAAAGTAAGCTTGCAACATACAAAGTCTGCATGCCAAACATGCTTATTTTTAACGAGCCCATACCTGCCCCCACAAAGCCCATGGGTTTAGCAGAATGACCCACATTTGACAAAAAACAATTAAAAATTAAATTAAAAATATAAAATTTAACCCATTTTAGACCATTTAAAAAACTAACTACCAATTGTCCAATATTTTTTTAATCCAAAATGTTAACATAATTTGCATCTTAAATCACCTAAAAAGTATTTTTCTACATCATATTTACTTAATTTATAATTCTATACTAAATTAAAATATTGTATTATCATTCACTAATCATTAAATCATATAAAAAAATACTTAAATTATATATATATATAAAAGGTCTATATATCATGTGAGTTAGTAGTTTAGTGGGAAGTCCACGGACTCAAACCCAAATGTTCAACTCTTTTTTTTTTTTTTCCTAAAGTCGATTATGTATGTTTTTTAATTTATTGAATTAGAGATTAATCTTATGTATAATTATCATTGGGCAAATTAAATTTTACACATGAAACAATTAAACATAATTATTTCATCAACTAAATTATTCTGTTTTCATGTATAAACAAAATAAGATCTTACACATAAACCAATGCATCAACCTTAATCACGAATAGGGTACGTTTAATTGTTTGCGGTATTTTACTTACGGAAAAAATAAAAGTTAAAAACAGAAAATGCAATATAAGAGAACACGTGCCTGTAAGTGGTTTGACTTGGCTGGTTGGAATGGATACAATACAATACAGAAACATGTCGTTTTATTAGTAAACTTGATAGACCTTATGCCGTTTTGGATGGCAATTAAACGACATGTCGTTGCATAGCGACATCAAATTCCTTTTTTCCAATTCTTTCTTTTTCCCCCTTCTCCATCTAGTGCTGAGTTTTGACTTCAGAGAGAAGAAGAAGAATCATGGTGTGGGGACTCTTCCCCGTCGATCCTCTTTCAGGTGCTCATATGGATCAATGAAAGAATAAGCCCTCTTGGCTCTTAGAAGAAGCTGTTATTAACTTTCTATTCTTTTTTGTAGGATTATAGGTGTTGTGACTACTTCTGTTAACATGTTGTACCAAATAATTGTACTTTATTTTGATTTTTTTTTTAAAAAAATTTGTATGACAGGTGAAGATAAGTACTACGTTTTCAAGACTGGACTTTACAAAGTTGGTCGAAAAGGTACTGTAATTGTGGTTCCTTCTAATTACTTTTCAAAACTGAATGCTTATGCACGAATTTGTGCAAGTTATTTGATGATTAAACAATTATCTAGACACTGTGGCTGAAGTGTTTGATTGGTTTTCTTTGCTAATGGTGAGAAAAGCATTCAGATGAGACTCCTTTTTGTTATTGCGCATTGCCTTACCTTTGATAGAGTGACAATGTAGAATTTGGGTATGACCGTTTGAGTGCTTTTGTCAAAGAATGATTTGGCAGAATGGTTTAATCTGTTTAAGTTAAATCCCATGAATGAATTTTACCTCTAATACGCACAACAACCTTTAGGGCTTGATGGGTTGATATCTGCATGTTTCTTTTGGATTATTTTTTAGGATACACTTGCTTTTTATTAAACCCCAAAAGCTCTCGATGCTACTAAATAAAGTGATTTACTTTTTAAAATAAGTTAATCCAAAGTCCAAACACAGAGATATTGTACTGAATCTAGAATTTGTTTAGGAATGGATGGTTATGACAATTTTCTGTTTTTTTTCTTTGCTTTTGTTCTCATTTTTTAAGTTTTTACCTGTTATAGTAATTACTTTTTTATTGATTTTTGGATATCGTAATGATGCTTTGTATAAACTTGCTACTAACTTCTTACAGGTTGTGATGTAATAATCACAAAAGATAAAGGGGTTTCTCGGGTTCACGCAGAAATAGTTGTTAATACAATGAACCCGGTAAATCCTTTACCAAATGAATGTTCTCATTTGTCAAGCAGCATACATATTAGAGATTGCTCCAAGTATGGGACATTTATTAGCAAGAATGAGAGGACCAAGAAAAAAGTTCATGAGCTACCAAACAAAGAAACAGCATTAGAGGATGGTGACCTTGTTTCTTTTGGCACTGGTACTGCTACCTACAAGTATGTTAACTATCTTTTCAGTTTGCTTCTATTCCTTATTTTGTGTCGTTCACTTTTAATTTTTAGAAAATAGTGTTGCGGTACTTTTCTAGATTTGGGTTTGTATAGGGACGGCAATCTCATTACATTTGTCTGTTTTCTACTTATGTCTGCTTAAATGCTTTCAAATTTAATCTGACAGGTTTTGCTATGTACCCCTCGTTTTTTTCATCTGTTCCTCCAATAAAGTGGATCAATCCCTTGAAGAGAAAATTTCATCAATTGGTCAGTGGGGAAAAAACTTGTGAAGGTTCTTCAGTTCTTATAATTCATGAATACATGTAGTGTAATTTCTTTAATATATGTAGTTACTTGCACATGATATCACATTCACTTAAAATTAGTAAAGAAAACAACACTTAGCTGATGGAAATTTGTGCCAGAAGCAGTATTTATGGTGTGACCATAGATCATTGGTTTTGAAATGCCATTATGAATGTGCCTTTTATCCCATGCTGGTTGTGCAGTTTTAATATTATGAAATGCTTAAATTTTGTTGTTTCAACTTTCAACAAACATTTAGTAATTATTGCGAGAAACTGATAAATATGTTAGTAAGGAAGTAGAGTTTGCATATCTTTGATAGTGACTTGGTAAGTAATTACGTAGATGGAAATTATAAGATGTTTCAGAAAAATCTTCATTTTGCTACATTGGCTGTATAGACTCGATATATTCTGAAAAATCTTATGCCATGTTGTAACATGAGTTACAAATTTACTGTGCTTTTCTCTTTAAACAGGAAAAGTAATTTTGCTTGAAGAATTAGACTCTTGTCTTCATGTGAATGCTGAATATTGACCAACTTATACTTTTAATGTAGGTGCTAGTATTACTCATACCTTAGGTGAAGGGTGCACACATGTTCTGGTGGATCAACTCATGCCATTGAAGAAGGATCTTGTTGATGCTGTTGTGGCCAAAAAATCTTGTGTTCTCAAAAATTGGCTTGAGGTATAGAAGCATTTAGTTTTACATATTGGTTCTTAATTTTTCATTATGCTATAAATTTGTTACAGTAAAGTAATCACTCGTATTCATAGTTTGATGACTTGAAAGTTAGTTGCTTACAACGTGTCATATTTGTATTTTTTTACTTGATTGTTTTATTGTTTTTTAACATCTGAAATAAAATATTTTTAAGATTGACATAACATTTTTCTACACTAGAATAGGTTATGTAAAAAGAGAGTTGATGTAAATGGATACAATGCTGGAAGATTCTTTTACAGTTTACACAGCAATAATATATTTAGACCTGTGCTACCTTCCCAAATTGTAGGAATAATTTGCTAAGAATCAATTCAGAGTTAAGTTACAACCATAATCATAATTTTTCATTTAGCTTGTGGATCATGTTCTTTACATGAGAGTCTCATGATCTTATCTTTTAAAGATTAGAGTAATGCACTATGAGTCTACAACATTTTACATGTTCGCTAGTTATTTTGTGTTTGCTAGCAGCATAGACCCTGAATTGTACAACAGAATTTGTATTCTGAATCCTTACCAATGATAATAGTGATAAAATTCATTTATCATAACAAATAATCAAGCATACACACATTATCTAATTTATAGTCTAGAAGTGTGATGTTTGATTGAAGTCTTAGAGAACTTTTTCTCATGTTTAAAGCCTAAATCGTGACTGTTTGTTCCCTTCCTTGCATAGTTTTTAGCAGAAAAGAACATTAGCACGGAAATTCCTAGCTGTTATTCGTAAGTATTGCTTTGACTTTGGAGTTTGATTCTGCTAGCTTTATATTCCATGACCTTGACACCAGTTAACTAAAGAAGCTTTCTTTGTCTTCTATTTCTTCTCTATCCCCTCTTCCTTGTCAAGCAGATATATTCCAACAGTGTCAGCGGAAGGAGAATCTATTAAAATTGCTGACCCCAGAATGCGTGAAGATTGCTTGAAAGGATACACTTTTTTGTTGGAATCTGAGCATTTGGTATTTGTTTCCCAAAGTCTTTTTTACTCGCTCTAAAACCGAACTTAAGTATTATGGTACTATTAGCTGGTACATTTTCTGTACTTCATTCTTGGAGCAACTATAAAATGGAAACATCTTGATACTCTTGGAGCATAGCTCATCTTGACAATTATTCTTTTTCCTGCTTGCAGTATAAATTTGGGGATCAGCTAAAACTTTTATTGGAAGTGGCTGGTGCAAAAGTTGTTTCCTCTGAAGATTTTTCTTCAAATAGCCAAGTTTGTATTTCATTTCTTTCTTTTCCAGTTATGAATTCTTTCTTTACTTTGTGAATGATATAGTTTTGATCAAGGAATTAAGGGAGGATATAAAATTGAGCTTTAGAGACATGTTGAAATCAAAGGGTTTTTGCTTGAGTACAAATAAGAGAGTATATGCATAATGCATTGCAATTTTAGTGAGGAACAATAGGAAATTGACTTAGAGGTATAAATTGAAGACGTCATATTGCACAATTCTATGTTTAAGTATATTGGTCCAATATGATAAAATGATGGGGAAATTTAGATGTCACACATAGTAGATAAGCTAGGCAGTTAAAATGGAGAAATGCATCAAGGGTTATTTGTGACTGCAAATTACCTATCAAGTTCAAAGGGAAGTTTTTATGGTATTATTATATGACAAGCTATATTCTATAGTAGTGAATGTTGGGCTTTAGAGTGACAATGAAAGAAAACAAGTGGGAGTAATAGAAATGAGTAAGATGAATGTATGGCTACACAAGAAAAGACAGGATACAGAATGGTTGTATATTGATATTTGTGTGGCACCTATGGAAGTAATGATAGAAAATTGGTTAAGGTGGTTTAGACATGAAAAAAAAGGCCATTGTTGGCACTAGTGAGGACTGAGAGAGCAGTTTGTATGATTGACTTCATCTCGACAACACTGATTTCTATGTTTTAGACATTAGACATATTCTCAGGCAGATTATCTTTACTTGAAAGTTATGTACTTCAGTACGGTAATTCTCATTTATTTCTTGTAGGGTTCAGATTATGGAGAGGATAATCATGTGGTTTGTGTCATCCCAGGAGGACCAGCATGCAAGTCTAATCTCTTCAATAAACTAAGTTCCTTGCTTAGAGTGAATGAGATGGCTGTAATATGTGCTGCTTTCAGTGGACAGTTAGATCTGTCTATTTTGAAATCACCATGCAGTAAGTATTCTTTCTTAATCTCAAATAAAGTATTTGCATTGTCCAAAACTTTTGTTTTATTCCCCATAAATGAAGAACCTAAATCAGTAAATATTTCAAAAATTTACTTTCTTAATCAAGATCTTCTTTCATTAAACCAAGTAGCAAAAATTTATACATTTGTTGGAATGAGATGAGCTCTTTGAAACTTAAGATCAGTCTAGATTTCTGAAATGCTTGATCACCTCAGCACTGAATACACACACGTGCCTTCACTTGCATTTATTACATTTTATTAACTAATGCACTTGCATATAATTACATTTTATTAATGAAACACGACGCAATCAGAAAATAAATATATAATTACAGGTAATAAATCAACTAACTAAATACAGAGATTCTATAATACAATCCCTTGTTGTAGGGATTAAATCAGCATATTATATCAAATAAATCAGCATGTTATATAGATGGTGGCACATATTCCTTTTGTTATGGAGTGGACGGAAGGCTGATAGAAAGGGCTAATTTAAAGATTGGCATGATTAATGCAATACATTTTTCAAATAATGAAACATTTAGTTACAAATCTAATGTTGAAAGGGGCAAGATGTAGTTTTTTAAAATGTTTGCTCAAACATATTTTTCAGTTGAAAAGCATAAATTTAAACTCCATGCTCAGTGACAAAATCTGAACTTCAATGAGTTAACAAGCTCTATGTGCTATTGCAGTACTAGTTTCATCATCATGCTCTACAGATGAGACAATTGTAGCAGATTCAGATATTGAAGTTGAAACAGCCACATCAGCCCGCTCAAATGATGCATTCAGCAATGACAATAATGTAAAATATGAAAAAACAAAAGAATTATATGATGATTCTGACCATTTGGATAAGAGAAAACATGAGAGAGTAGAGGCATCCTCTGATGATGATTTGCATGACACTAAACGTGCAAAAACTGAAACATCCTTGGATGGTGCTTCTGTCAGATCACATTCTACCAGCTTCAGGAATGATAATTATGGTATCAAAGTAAAGAAAGACAAGGTTAATGATGATGAAAGTGGAAATTCAGATATTGTTTATAGCCAATATTTAGTAGTTCGAGATACAAACATTTGTACTAGCATAAGTACTGCACCAAACAGCAGTGTTCCAAATTTTAAACGCTTCAGAAAGGTATGTGGTTTTGGTACCATATGTCTTGCTTACAAGGAGCTTATCTATTATCATAGAAAATTGAAACCAGACATGTTCTGGTTTTCTAATTGAATTTTGCCTGGCATCTAAATTCCAACAAACCTTATTGCTTCATGCAATGTCAATTATTAAATTTTAACATATATGGTTAGTGTCACAATTCATGAACATGTGCCTAACCTGGCCAGTTTTCTTTTAACTGGAATTGCAGGCACAGACTCAATCCGGTAATAGCTTTGACAATCTTGTTCCATTTGGAAAATATCCATACAAGTAAGAATAATATTTAATCTCATGTTATTTCGAACAAAAATCTAGCCTGTCTTTGCTTCACTTCTGTTCTCCTAGTGATAGGTTTTGTTATATTTCATTTGTTTTCTTCCCCAGGGATTCTGACTGTGGGAATGAGGACGTGACTGAGCTTGTGAAGGAGGAGAAAAGGCGAAAGAAAATGGAAGCTATGGCAGAGGACATGTTTAATAATGAGGTGAGTCTAACACTCTTCCCATACCACCACACAAGAGAGAGAGAGAGAGAGATAAGGTCCATATATAATCTTAACTTATGTTAACGTTTTAAATATCCCACTGCAGGCAAGAAAACGAGGCACAGCTGGTTCACGAGGCACTGTTGGTTCTCTTCGTGGCATTCTTACTTCATGAAGGTAATGATAAATTTTTAAATTAGTGCAAATATTTTTGTGCTTTCAAGTTATCAAAATAATGTTTTAATCAGTAATATGACAATGGTCTGATGTGATAAATGCGGGAAAATATAACCACTTGTCATTACGCAGAGGAATGAAGAGGGATCTATGTTTTTTTCTCATTACCCAGTTAGAACTTAAACGAAAGATTGGCTGCACTATTTAGCAAGGCCATTTATCCATTTTAGTTTAGCATACTGTCTCTTGCTTCTGTGCCTTACGCAAGAATTAGAATGTGACTACGTGTATGCAAAATAGAGAATGGTTGAACACATGAATTAAGGTCAATTTGTCCTGTTTTCATAATTTATTTGGTCTTTTGACTTTCAAATGTGTGGTGCACTGGTTAAATATTAATTTTTTTAAAAAGCCAAAGAAATTTTTATTTTTACAAAAGGGAAACCAAACTTGGCACATAATGTGACAAGACTGGTTAAATATTGTTGCAATGTGGGTCACGACGGGACGACGATAAAAAGATAGATAGAGAGTTTTCCCAAAAAAGAAAATTGGGAAGTCGTCACCAATATTTATTTGAGGAAAACGTTGGGAAAACCAAAAAAGATAAGGATTGGTTTACGATTTGAGTAAAAGAGGTTAGGAGTTGTTTAGGTACAAAAAGAGGTTAGGAGTTGTTTACGTACGGGGAAGATGTTAGCATCTTATGCACCTTTCATGAATACGACAACCATTAATCAAATGTGTTAAAAATAAAATATTTTCTTAATTATTTATTTTTCCTTGAGAATGTGAGTTATATGTTATATATTTTTTATTTAGAAAAAGAAAACAAATTTTTATTTTTAGAAAATAAATAAGAGAACAACAACCACAACCTATATGGACCTCGTCAATGGTCGAGGTGTTCGCAGCCAGATGAAACAGTTAAACTGGCACCTCCATCAGATTACATGAAAAAAGAAAGTTGGAGAAAACGAAAGGGAAGGGGAAAAGGAGAGGGGATACCAGAGAGATCCCTCTTTCTTCTATTTCAGCGATGCCAAATGGTGCAACCCCGTTGGTCCGCTCTCCTCCTCTTGATCCGTGTCACTCTTGCTTGCAAAAATACATACTCCCCTTTTCCCTTTCTATTGCTCCTGCTTTACCTAATGGGCTCTCTTGAGAGCCCATTAGGTCCGTTTTGGGCTCTTTTTCATTGTTTTTTATATATTTTATTTGTATTATTATTAGCGTTATCTTTTGCATCCGTACATAATTAGGGTCTGACAAATACCAAATAATAATAATAATAATAATTTGTGCTATACTGTACATTTTTTCCTCTGAAGTGGGCATGGTTCTATGTTATAGCAGAGAGCTTTGTCTAAAGATATGGCTTTGAAGATACTGCACATTTGATGAGTGTTCCAATTGAAGGCTAAATCGTTCACTTGTCTCTGTTTTGATCGAGAATGAAGAGAGGTTATTGGCCATATATGGTGACACTCTTTGTTATCTTTTGAAGGATCTATCTAGTTTCTCTTGTTAGCGTATGAAGTTAACAAAGAGCTCATATTTCAGATGAGTGAGATGACCATGTCTTTCTCTTGGACCGTGAAATACCATATAATGTGTTGTGTCGATATAAATCACATTTTTACCAATTTATTTTATGTGGTAACCCTGAAAAAATGTGTAAATCATATTTATTCTCCTCTTGCAATGTCAGATAGCATGTTACAGCACCTTTCCTATTCTTTTGGTGCGCGTCTCCAAGACTACAAGAGAAGAGTGATGAGAAGAACTACACCCTAGTTAAGCGTAAAAAAAGTGAGACTAGTAATTCTATTGAAAAATTATTAACGCATCAAGATTCAAAGGACACGTTTTTTTTTTTTACCATATATAAAAAAAAGGACATCTTTTTACCTCGTTCAATAGTTTGCTTCGAGTTTACAAGTGAATGCTAAGTCAACGGGAATTTGTAGCCTAGCCTGGATAATTATATTTATTGATTTAATTGAAATATATTTTTAGTGTAAGTTTTTTAAATTATTATTCAATCATAAGCTATCATTTAAATTAAAAATTATTCATTTTTGTAATTATTAGTTATGCATAAGGTATTTTTTAATTGATTGATAATGTAAAAATAATAATAAACTATCAAAATTAAACTTATTAATTAACGATGCATAAGTTCTGTCATAGTTTACCGGTTGATGATCCATTAACCAAGCCACTAAATTGAAAATGGACTAGTTTCTGTGGCAGCTCAGCTTCTTTTTTTCCTGAAGAAATTGATCTAGTGTGAGTATCCTAATTCTTACGTTTGCATCGTATGTTTAAGAGAATATTTCTATTTGCTGAACTAAGATTTTAAGCCGAGTAATGAAGATAGGTAATACATCTAAATTACTATATCAACAATAACCTTGATAAAAATTATAAATCGAACATTAACACAATCTGATACTAATAAGATAAAATAATAGAATAGATATACAAGTGTCTTTTCATTAATTAATTTAATTCACTTTTGACTAAGATTAGCAGCCTTAAGCTATTCATATTTTTGTTCTGTTCGTAAGGCTTTTGGATTAAATAAAGGGTAGTCCAAATCAGTGTACGAAACGAGGTGATATCTAGTACAGTATCTTGTTGATATCTAGAGTTGTATACTTTTAAGTTACCTAACATCAAAATCAGTTGTTAGAATTAATTATCTCTGATTAGAGAAATCAATTTAAACGTGTAAAACAAAATAAAAGAATGAAAACGAGTACGCGGCTTCTCTTATTTCTTGGACATTGAGTTAGAACAGTTAAAACAAAGAGTGCAAAATCGTATTAATATTAAACCTTTGTTATAAAAAATTCTCTTCATGCCAAGGAGGCGAAAACCATTTAAAGTCGTGAAATCAACACTACAAATTTACATTTTATCTTTGACATAAACATACGAAAGAATATCCAAAAAATTGTTAGCTATTTCATGTGAGTCCAGATCTAGTCTATAAAAGTTTAAATATTCAGTTGCGGATCCACCAAAATAATAAAAGGGACACTCATGACAGATTTAGGAAAATTTATTTATGTTCGTACATTTAGTGATAGCGTACGGGAGCAGTGCTCCCAAAAATTTTTTTGTAAAAAAAATTGAAGGAACAAATAATTATAAACCATAATCTAAAGAAACAAACAAATAGTCAGACCAAATTACTGTTCTGGATTGAATAAAAGAAGCTTATTATAACTTGCGATGAGATTTCAAAAGACCATGATGATAACATAAGAGTTAGTTTAGATATAAATATTAAGTTTGAGATCTTTAAACATGAGTTGTTACAATATAGACTAAAATATTTCTACAAAATGCAGATGGTTAAAATGTACTTTTCATTTTAATAAAGAGCAAAGACTTTAATCTCCTCATAAACAAGTGCTAATGTATGAATTACAAATAAAAATAATTAACAAGCACTGTAAATTATATAGTAAATACTGAAAATAATTAACAAGCATTGCAAACAAGTGTTAAGAATATATTAAAATTTATTGGAAAAATTTAAGGGGGGCAGTATAAGCTGGATCCGCCCATGTTCAGCATTAAACATGTAGAATATCAATATATGGTATATATAATATGTAAGAAAACAGACTGAAAAACCAGAATCAAAAGTACAAGAACAGTATCTCAAAGTGGTGATGTAAATAAAGAAAAATCCATCTAAAAAGAAATCTCAATGAGAGACCATAATGATAATAAAATAAAAGAATCACAGCCTAAACCTGAATTTACAACTACTGCTCTGAATTCTAATAGAACTATTAGCACTAAGGCTATCCACCACAATCCTGCACCTAACCCTGAACTTGATTTTGAACAGCTTCAACTTCCCGAGCTTGATCCTCACAGGCTGCTTCACCCTCAAATTAAGAGGCACATTCCCAGTCTCTTGCAGCTGATTCTGAAGGGTATTTTGCAAGCCGGTAGCATCTTGCGTTTTCCCGGTAAGAGGGATACTAAGAATCGTTGTGTTGTGGTGACCTTGGTAGAATTTTGGCAAAGACCCTTCACATAATTTTGTGTCCATGTACCAAGCACTTATGTGGCTGCCACCCCTATAGTCTATTCCAATCTTCTTGTTGGGGTTTCTGGCATTGATTGTCAAGTTGAATGTCACTGATAAGCTGTTGTTGTCTGCAAGATCAAAGTGTGTGACTCTAAGTTCGTCCACTGAGTACTTTGGAAGCTTTGGTCTGAAGACAAGGTATAGTATTCCTACAGTGATGCCAATTGCCACAATCAGAATCAGCAATATGCTTATTAGCCAACAGAAGAACTTGCAGCAGCAGCTTCTTCTTTTCTTTGTTGGTGGTTTGGTGTGCTTGACAGGAATGTGTTGCTGTTGTTGCTGTTGCTGTTGTTGTTGTTGTTGTTGTACTACTACTCCTCTTTGTGGATCACCAGCATCAGATTTGGACATGCTCCTTGGCACCAATGGTGCTGAAGGGTGGTTTTGTGCCTCAACATCATGGTGCACAGGGTGAATTTTCTGAGGGTCTGCCATAATATCAATTTGGTTTAGGATAATTAATCTCACAAAGAAGCCTTTTGGTTGATGTCTATTTTCCCTTTTGTGTGGTGTTAATATATATATACACAGACGGTTGACATGAACACGTTTTGGTTCGTTGGAGCAAGTCTTGAAGAAATAATGGTTGAAGCCTTGAAGCTTCCCATTGTTGACTTGAATGGTCAAAAGTGTAACTATCTTTAGGGTGAGTATTGATGTTCTCATTCACGTCACATGTAGGGTGAATTTCAATGTTTGTGTCTTTATAAATACTAAAACAATGCCGCCGAAGGTTCTTTTTTTAATTTCTTGCTTTTGCATGCATGACGTAACTATATGTTATTTTTACTTTCTAGACCTTTTTTTTTTATTGTATAGTCAATTACTCGGCTACATATACAAATCTAAGGAAAAAGTTCACACCGTATACGCAAAATTTGGGTAGATACTAGATACGTAGGAAGAAAAAGAGCGAGGGATGAGAAGAAACATATAAAAGAAGAGAAAAAGTAAAAATATGATAATGATTATACAAAATCTATGGACGATGTTGTTTTCACTCACAGAATCGGAGTGTCATGTATCTCTTACTTAATGTAATGATATATACTTTATTATTTTAAAAATAATAAAAATGTGGCTAATTTATTGAGTGAGATTAGGTTGTTAAAAAGTAGTAATTGATTATTCAAACGTCTTTTATTTAATTTAAATACCCTTTCCTTACACCTTTTTCTTTATAAAAAGAAGGAAACATATTTTTTCTTTTTTTAAAAAAAAGGAAAATGTGCGAGGAGAGTTATATAAGAATGTATGAAATAATTTTATTTAAAAATTTATTATAATGGAAGTACCAATTATACTCTTTTATAGTTATTATGTTAAAAAAAACCATTTAAAAGAAAAAATAGCTTGTTAAATCAGGCACATAATAAAAAAAATTGGAACTCAAATAAGGTGGCTATTTATTATATTCTTATTATTTAGAATTGTACTAAAAAATTGAATAAATTTCAGCTAGATTTGAGAATAGTTGTTAAATGAAATAAGAAATCACTCGATTATCTGACTATTAATAAACATGATTAATTATTATAATAAAAAGTTTGATTACTAAGTTCTTGTTTTTTCAAAATGTATTTTTCTATTTTCTTATTACGTTGGCATCTATATATTTCGTATGTTACAGTATTATGTTTTAATTTTTGTTACATATCCCTAAAGTATCTTTTCTACTATTGAATAAAACATAAATATATTTATTATCTTTCAAATATAAATAATAATATTTTATTTATTTAGTAATAACAAAAATTATCAAGAAGATTGATTAATAGGGTTTATAATTTTTTATTCCACATAAAAGAAGGATTTTAAACTTTAAATTGAAGGCAGTAGTGGTCAATGACTCGTTTGAAAAATAGGTTATTATGAAGAAGAAAAAATTCCTTAGTTTATAAGCCATTTTTTTTCCTTTTTTAAGGGAGTTTATATGCCATTGTTGAATAAAAAGAAGTAGCCGTATCATATGGTTTTACAGTTTGAAACGGAAAATCATAAAATCTTTGATAAATTAATCTCTAATTCCATTCACCAATATTTTGCATTCTCCTTCTGTTAAAATATTATCTAAAAACTTAGTCACCATCGTGTAATACTCACCAACCAATAATTTGGTGAGTAGGTTAGCAAACCCAATATATATATATATATATATATATATATATATATATATATATATATATCTTTTTAAAAAAAGGACAGAAGAGATCAACATCAAAAAGTAAAAATCTCAGCTACACCTTCAATGTTATAAAAAGATATTGCGCTATAATCTTAATTGATGATGATTTGTACGACAATAATTCTTGAGCATATAAAACTTTTTATCACAATAAATAATTGTTACATCATCATATAAATCATTTACAAAATAACATCATACAATTAGTTGATACTTGATAGTCTAACATTTGAATTATTCTTCTTTTCTTTTTCCCTAACTTGAACGAAAATCTGAATTGTCCCTCCAAAGGTTGAAGTCTCAACAACACATTTATCACCTTTTGCATACAAGTAAAACGTTTCCTTTCACATAAAGAGGTTAGGTTTAGACGTTTCTTGCGTAATTTACACATAGTTGTTGCGCCCTAGATACGCGTATGTTCAAAAGACCGTCAAAGCCTGAAAGCCATAAACCATTAACACAATTTTAACGAAACAACTATAATTCTATAATGTGTAAATTCTATAAACAATTGAAGGATGCACCTATCAATTTATAATTTTAATTTAATAGTGTTTTGACTTATGAAATCATTAAGCTAAAACTATAGGTTCTGTGGTCTCATGGATGTTAATTTAATAGAGTTTGAGCAATCACTGGTTTTTCCTTGCGTTGAAACTTTTTGTGTATTAAATATAATATGTTTAATCATAATTGGTTCAACGAAGTTCAAAAATTCTTTTAAACATTGGTTTAATTAAGTTGATACACAAATGGAGTTTGTAATCTTCCTGTCTAATTGTCTATTACAAAAAACGAAGAGTATAAACATAATGCCACCACACACACAACACAAGTTTGGGAAGAATGACAAAAATTGTTCATAAGCAGAAAAAAACATGGTAAAGATGAGAGAGATCAACTTGAATTGGCCTTGATGAAACAAGAAACAGTTGCAAGTATGCAACTCCAAACAGAAGAAATGTCAACACCTCATTGAATATCTAACATACAACATAAACGGTGAAATTCATGTTTCAATTTTCATCATCACACACACACACCTTTGTTAGAACCAAGCCTGCCACGTCCAATGCCACTGCTGTGCTCATGATCACACTCTCTCCTTTCGCTGTTCAAGCCCTTCTTCTTGGCTTCAGATGACAATCTACATCCCAATCCTAAGGGGGTTTTCTGATCCTCCTCCTCCTCTCTGAAGCTCAATCTTGAAGAAGTCCAGCAATCTGAGGAGTCAGCAGAATTTGGTTCCCATGAAGAACAAGAAATGTTGTTCCCCCAGTGATGCTGTTGGCCACTGCTACTCACAGTGAAGCTGTTGCTTCCTGAAGACTCTTGGTCCTCCATAATGTCTACTACCCCACCACCTCTTTTCACTGTTACATACTTGTGCAAGCTTGGTTCCATCACATCATCACTAACAGCTACCTCAGATTCCACAAAAGGGTCCTTGTTGGAACCTGCCACTTTCTTCCCATAGTACTCATTCCTAATGGATTGCTGAGTGGATGGACTTCTCTTGTCCTCACTGAAATTTGAACTGTTGATGGAGTTGAGATCAGCAACAGCTTCAAGGATGGAGCATGCCTTGTTGAGACAAGCTGGGAGAGAAATAGAAGATTGTTGTTGTTGTGTGTTCTTTTGATGGAAGTTTTGGATGTCCTCAAGTAGTAGGGAGGCATAGGAGTTTGTAGGATTCACCACAGCTTCAGGATTGCTGATGTCTAAGTCTCTAGATCTTCTAGAAGATCTGCTTCTTGTTAAGCTTTGAGGTTTAAGGTTCTCAACCCCTGATGACACCACTGTTGTCTTCACAACAGCACTAACAGGCAATGAAGACTCTTCCTCATGTTGCTCCTTTGTCTTGTAATTCACACTCATTCCCTTCTCCAATGCAACTCTGCCATTTGGTTTCTGCAGTGGGAAAGGGAAAAGATCATCTTTAATAACATCATTAACTAATGAGATTTTTTTCCCCATCTAATATTAGTTAATGTAATAAGGACAATGATTTAGGCTTTCTTAATTACCCTTAGGCCAATGATTTATGCTTTTCTAATAATTACATTAAATAAATAGGCTAATTTCATCTAATCATTATGCCAATAATGATTTAAACTTTCTTAATTACCCTTATGCCAATAATTTACACTTTCCTAATTACATTAAATAAATAGGAAAGCTAATGTACAACAAACAATGATAACAAATCAATATTCCTCAATAATAACACAATGACATCAATGCTCATTGCTCAATCACATCAACAACAAAATTCTTTCCAGCTACTAAGTGCATACCTGAATGGCTTCTCCTTCAATCTTTGGCTTGTTTTGTTGCACCTTGCTGTTAGTATCAACCTCACTGGTAGGGTTTCTTCTGTAAGGAGATTGTTCAGCTTTCCTTGAAGAGTTATGGTCCACCTCACTCTGAGGGTTTCTTCTGTAAGGAGATTGTTCTGCTTTCCTTGAAGAGTTATTACGGCTAAGAGAAGGTTGTTGTTGGTGCTGCTGATTCTCATTCAACACTTTATCCCTTCCCACATTCACATTAACTCTAGCAGGAGATTGAGCACGTGGTGATGCAGCACCCCTTGAACCAGCATCACCAACATTCCTCTTAACAGTGATCCTCTTGGCGCCAGATTCTCCACCACAATTGTTACTCTTATCCATAACCAAAGATGAAACAGTGGCTGGAACAGACACCATTTTCCCAGGCCTAGAACTTGTGTTGTTGTTGTTGTTGCTTGCATTTGTAGTGTTGGTGTCGGATGATCTTCTACCAGGAGATCTACTCACTCTCCTTTCTCTGCCACTGGATTGGTCTCTTTCCCTACTTGGAGTCCTTCTCCTTCCCGGAGACCGCCTCGGGGATTGGTGGAGAGCCGCCGCCACATCATTCTCCTTCCTGCCATTGCCATTGCCCTTGGACTTTCTTTGGTCATCCTCAGCAGAAGTAGTGTCATTGTCACAGTGGTCAAAATCAAAACTTCTCTTGGAGCCTGAGTACTTTCTCCCAGAAGAGCTTCTGCTGAGCCTCCCACACTGGATCAGAATTGCATCCACCTCTTCTTTTGTGCAGCTTGAAGTCCTCACTCCCACAACACCAATGCTTGGTGTGGATGGTGCAATAATCTTGTTAACAACCATTGTTTCCTCATTGGTGAAAACCCCATCACCTTGTTGTGGAGTAATGCAAGGTGGTGGGGTCTTGGAGGTTGCTGTTTTTTCCCTTTCATCATGGCTCTTCCTGTGTTTGATGATGAATATCTCTTTCTTCACTTCACCTTCATCTTGTGGTGCTGATTCTGAGCCTTGTTGTTTCTCTTGCAGTGTCTTGTTCTTGCGGCTCACTTCTGGCTCAGTGGGTTTGGACAAGGTGACAGTGACACTGTTCTCAGAATTCCTATGCTGAGAAACTGACTTGTTGGGTGAGGTAGAGGACCCATTCTTCTTGCTCAAACAGGTACCCATAGGAGCTAGAGAATGGGTGGTAAATGACAAAGAGAGAAATAGTTGAAGAAATGGAAGGAGTTTAAGGAGAGATTTGAATTTCAATTAGATTAGATAAAGAGAGAGCAGAAGAAAAAGGTTGTGGTTTGTGCAAAGGGAACGTTGTCCAAGAAGCATTTTAAAAAATGTTAACTTTAATAAGAGGGGAGAATTAGACAGAGAGAGACACAAATTCAAATTTTGACAAAGAACTATAAGCATATGCAAGGTTGGAGAGTTATGCAATGTGGTGTGGTGGTGTTATCTGACCCAGATGACCCCACTTAGTCACTGCCTTCAATTTCATAACTTTTTTAAATTATGTGCAAAACAATTTGGATCTTGACTGCAGATACCAGATGGGTATCTCCAACGTACATTTTCTGTTTGTCCTTCTCTCTCAGGATTCAAATTTTGTATAAAATAACGGCTACATTCGTTTGGATAAACAAACAGTAAACCTTGAAAGTTGCCAGTGTTTTGTATTATTATACGGTTAAAAAAAATAAGCAACGGCTATATGCTTTTGGATTCTTCTTGGTATTTGGTTTGGGACATGAACCAGAATGTTTACACTCACTCACATGGACATAATTTTACCACTTACCAGCACGTTCTTGTATGCATTTTTTAAACATTAACCCATCCAAAATGTAACATTTAATAATAATTTAGTTTGAAGGACTTATAGTGTGTATTTAAATTGGCTTCACGATGCGAAATAATTAATTTATTTTCATGGTAATAGATAAAGTAATAAATATTTTTTTATTTTTTATAGTATCATTATAATTTTTGGAATAAAATTAATTTTTGTGGATTATCTAAACACGTTATTAGTTAATTCTTTGAACACTTTACCGCACCCAAATCTTTATTTCATTCAAGGTTATCTTCGATCACTTCAATCTCATGCATGTATGCTCTCTTTGTTTCCCACAACAAAATGCGAGAGAATGTTGACAGAATTACATATCACCAAAACAGAGACTAAGTAAAGAAATGTTATGAGTATTTATGTTGTAAGAAATATGTTATGGACTCCGATAAGATTTTTTGGACTCTTTTGATAAATATGTTGTATAATATTCCTTTAGAGTAATTGTTTTTGTGTGCTTTATTTATTTATTTATTTTTATTCTGTGAGTTGTTTAGCCTACTTACGAGGTTAGGCTAACTGTGATGCAGGTATTATAATTGGATATGTTGATGAGTGATCTGTCAATTCTAATTTGAAAAGATTATTTTTTTTCTATAAAAGAAATGTTTACAATTTTGTCTGTCTTGTTTTATCGTACACATTCATGTGAATGACAAAACGGGTTATTACAGCATCTGCTTTTACTGCTATAGGATTCCATATTTTTTAAGGAAAAAAAAAATAATAGGAGAAATCGTGAAACAATTTGTCTCTATATGTTAGAGCTTAGAAGTCGTGAAATCATATATCACTTTATTGGTTTTATTTTTTCTGAAACTGAACACAAATTGAATTGTTTTATTATTTTTTCTTTTCTTTTTGACACAACAAATTGGATTCTAAGATTTCATGGCAATGGCAAGCAACCTATTAAAGTGGGCGCACTTTATTCTTCATTGTGCACTTGTACATTGGATTGTATTTAACTTTTGACTTGTCCGTTGGATTGTATTTAACTTTTGACTCTCTAATTTTGGTCTTTTTATTTAGTCTAATCCATAATTTTGATTCTTTTATATTTTTTAAAATAAAAACTTTCTAAAATATAATCTTCAAGAAATTATTGAGAGAAAAACACTATAAATTAAAAACTCTTTTTATCTTATTCTCTCTTCAATTAGGATAAGTTTATCCAAATCATATGTTGATTAACTTATGAATACATTATATTTTCTTATTTTTCTCCTCTACAACTGGTTGAAAAAGTTCATCCAAATAGAGATGTTTACATGTTTTGTTGGGAGCTGAGAGCTGCCATCCAAAAGGTGGAGCCGAGAACACCACACAATTCTATACATGCATCAACTTGAACTTGCATAGTCGAAGCAACAACCAAAATCAATTTGCCGTGTTGCGTTAAATGCCACATTTTGCCCTTTAAACGCGTATTAGACAATGTATCAAACACACTAATGATTTTGATGTGGTCTTCGTCGTTCTTGCATATTAGTATTGCAACCACATATTTCACCCACAAATTTCATTATAGTAAGTTACAGAATCTTACTGATTAACGTTTTTAAGACAACAATAAAATTAATTATCTTGTTCAACAAAGTTTTCTAGCTTTGAAAGCATTTACCTAATACTACTGCCATTCCCCGAAATTCGGTTTTTCTTTATAACCAAATTGATACCATAACTTGGACACACACAGAACATTCACAAACCTTAAGATAAAAAGACAGGTTCTTCATTCTATTACACCCACCAACTGCTCACAAAATTACCAAGAGAACAGAACAAAATCAAACACCGGTGGATCCAAACCCACCTTCACCTCTAACAGTCTCATCCAAATCCTCGACCTCTGTAACAACATTCGGTGTCACAATCTTCTCAATGATAAGTTGCGCAACCCTGTCCCCAACCTTCACCTCAAAATCCATGTCCGAATGGTTGAAAAGTATAACCCCAATCGGACCCCTGTAATCCGCGTCTATCACCCCGGCACCCACGTCGATCGAGTGCTTCCACGCCAACCCCGAACGCGGCGCTACAAAAATAAAAAACCTAAATTTTAAAAAAATACAAAAAAAAAAAAAAATGAAAACCCATGGTTTTAAATCCGTTGCGGGCAATTGCGGGAAAATGCCATGTAATTGCGGTAAATCAAAATACCTTTATGTTGCGACCGCAATTTAAAACAGAAAACCCTAAATCGAAGAGAAAATAAAATTACCAACGCGAGCATATGTGCCCTCTGGAATCGCGATGCTGATATCAGTGGCCACCAGAGCCTTCCCTCTCGCCGGGACCTTCGTCTCCACCGCGCTACAAAAAAATAAATTAATAAATTAATTGTTAATTTTTAAAAATAAATGAATGTAGTGAGTGAGAGAAAGGGTTTATACCTAGAGAGATCGTAACCGGCGGAGAGAGGGGAAGCCCTAGAGGGCAAAACGGCCTTGTCGGAGAGCTTCTTGACACGGAGAAAGGGAGCGGTTGCGGAAACGTCGCCGTTTTGGTGGAGCTTCGGGATTTTGAGCAATGGCTCGTGTGAGCCGTTGGTGGCGTGAGACTCTGGTTGAGGCTGACCCATTGAAGAAACTCTGTGGTGTATGGATAAATTTGAAGAGGGAAATGGGAATTGAAGGTGAGGGTAGGGTTTATATAGAGGAAGAGGAATCGAAAAGGCGCGCAATGTTCTCATGGCACTGAATTTTCCCGCCATTTTGCTTCCCTAGGGTTTGAATTGTCAATCAAGAACCATCCATACAGCAGTGTCAGAGTTCATCCCTGATCCCTCCACTCCAATTAAATTGCCTTCGCCTTTTATATGACTACTAAATTGTACTACTTTTTTGCGTGGTCATTTTTATTTATATTTCACCTGCCATTTATTTAATGTTTAAATCCTTTCATCAAAAAAAATTATTAATGCTTTAATTATTTCTTTTTTTAAAAAAAATAAATTATTTTCTTTATAGATAGATGTTGACTATGTGGTTATGTATGTTATGTAGATGACCCGTGTGGATAAACTAAGGGTACATTTTGATTTAAGAAAAGAAAGTGAAAATAAAAGAGAGAAAAAAAAGTAAAAAATGATATTCTTTTTTAATAAATTATAACAATAACAGGTTTCGTGTAATTATACATAATTTCATCCTTTTATTTTTCTTGTTAATTCCTCTTTAAGTATGAAAATATTACAGTAATTTTTTTATATGTTTAAAAATATTAGACTAACATTTAACATTTCTCATAGGAAAGGCGAAAAGTAACGAATAAAAAAGTATGGATGCTTGTGTAATTACATAGATCGGACCATAAGGGTTGTTGCTTTAACTTGCTCTTATTATTGTTTGGCAGAAAAGAAAAAGAAAGAAAGAAAGATAAGTTTTTCCTTTTTATTTGATTATATATAAAATGAAAGAAAACAAATATAAAATAACACAAAAATGCATAATAAAAGTGTAATTATATTTTTGGTCCCTCACATTAGGAGATCTCTTTTTTTAAAAATTTGAATAAAAATGTATATTTTTTAATTCTTAAAATTTAATAAAATATTCTTTTTAGTCCCTTCCCCCAAATACGCTAGACTTTGTACACACACCTCACCAATATTGATCATTGGTCTTAACTCCAACAACTTAAGAAGTTTGTGATCAAATAATGAAAATTGTAACAAGTCTTAAACTATCTCTTTAATTTTTATTTAATTTTGCCTTATTCATCTATATATTATTTTATTGCTTTATGGAATAGTTACCAAATGAAAGTTTATGACGTTATTTACTTGACGTATTTTATTTTCCTAAGAGACAAGGTAATATGTTCTATGGTAGATATCAATGCATAATGTGCCATGGTGTGATGACTTAGAATAATGATGGTCTTAATCCATGGATCTATCTCTTTAATTTTTATTTAATTTTGCCTTATTCATCTATATATTATTTTATTGCTTTATGGAATAGTTACCAAATGAAAGTTTATGACGTTATTTACTTGACGTATTTTATTTTCCTAAGAGACAAGGTAATATGTTCTATGGTAGATATCAATGCATAATGTGCCATGGTGTGATGACTTAGAATAATGATGGTCTTAATCCATGGATTTCAGAGACCCTATGATTTGGCCATTATTATAATATTATTGCATCATTACTGATTATTTAAAAAAAAATAAGATTATTAAATTCCTATTTTAATTGTTATGGATAGCAAAACTTTCTATAAATATGAGTTGTGAATTTTGGATTTCACGCTGTTTTGGAGAATAATTTCTCATAACACTACACATAATAGTAGTAGGTGTTAGGCTTGTTGCACCATGATCATTTTTAGGCAATGGCGTATTATTTATGAAACTTCTTATAAGTGAGATTTGATTATTGAAATCATCATTTACCATGTTCCGCTTGTTACATTCTTAGTTATTTATTCATTAGGTAAAGACTCATATTGTGTCTTCATTCCCTTTTCCATATAATCAGACTTAGATTATGGTAAGACCTTTTCATTCTTAATGACTTATAGTGATATCAAATTTTCTATTTCCATTTCATTTCAAAAATTTGATTGTTAAATTCTTTGTGGCTCTATATATTACACTGTATTATAGATAGGCATGGCAACTTCACCCGCATCCGTGGACATCCGTCCGAACCCGCCCCGATGTCAACGAGGAAAAACCGAGTTGACCGGTTTCGGGTTTGGGTTCGGTTTTTCCCCGCCTGTTGAATTCGGGGGCGGGGGCGGTTTTGGTAATGCTGATAACCGCCCCGTCCCCGCCCCCGCCCCCGCCCCCGTTCCGCTATGCTATATTTAATTATTTACAAAAATACCTTTATATATGTGGAATACCTTGAGATAAAAGCTTAATTTTATTCAAGAATTAGGAGTATAACTAATTTTATTTTCCAGCAATAAACATCTAATGTTGAAATTTTATTGTAATTACATACATTTGAGACTTAGCGCAATCAAATTTTATGCTGGTTGTTGTTTAAAATTAATTTTTTAATAGCAACTTTTTAGTGTTCGGGGGCGGGGTGGGGCGGGGAAAACCGACCCCCGTCGGGGGCGAGGACGGGGGCAATTTTTTTAGCCCCACCAGTTTTTGGGGGCGGGGGCGGGGGTGGTATAAGTAAAAACTACCCCCGACCCGCCCGTTGTCATGCCTAATTATAGACTTGTAGGAGTTATATGAAGTTTTGTTGGCCTAAGTGCGGTTCTGTGCTGGTTGGTATTTTATTATAGTGATTATCATGTTTATATACTATCTTATGTTTATATACTATCTTAGAATGTTCATATTTCAAGGAATGTTCTGTCGAAATTCCATTGGACAAATCTTTGAAATGTGGATTTTATAAATTTAGATTATATTTGTTTTTTTAGTTGAAATTAATCATAGTGAAGGCTTATTGAACTAAGGAATAAGTCTTTGTGCCTGTCAGGATTGGATTTTAGGTTGTGATAGTTTGAGAAATGTTAAACCATACTTTTTGGACATACTTTGTTTATTAGTTGAAGTTTGTTGAAAAATAGGGATAAATTCAAGAGAAGCAAGCACGGGTCTTGCTACCTTCCTTCAATACCTTTATAAAAAGAAAATAAAAAAGAATATAATAGATGAAAATGAATAAGGAAAATAGTATTGAATTTATGTTTGCTTAATTTCCTTTCAATAGTAGATCATATTTTTAATTTTTATACAAAATTAATAATAAATATTTTTGTGAAACTCATTATTTATTAGAAGTTAAATACTTAAATAAGTGTTAAAAAAATTCAAGGAGTTTATTCTATTCTACATAAATGAAATTGTAACATTACATAAATATCATATATTTACGTTTAGATTTCAAGGAGTTTACATCTAGCACTAGGAGTAGGAACTATTTTTTTGGACAGTCTATTAGAACAATTTGTTAATGGGAAATTTGTTTTTTTTTTTTTTTTAACATCAAAACCTCAAATGATTTCCATTGCAATAATAGTGTCAATACATTGAATGATACAATGGAAAATAAATTGACTAGGATAATCAGATGAAACTCTAGCCAAAATTATGAGCAGTATTATTAGATCTGCTACTAACAAAGGCAATACTAAAACCAGGATTATTTCGCATAATCTGCTGAATACAAGCTACAATGATCCCAACCTCCGAATGATTTCCTTCGTACTTTCCCACTAAATCAATTAACAACTTACAATTTGTCTTGAAGATAACAGCTGGGATTTGTAGAACCACCACACTCATTTCATAGCTTGAAGCAAAGCATAGGCTTCACCCTCTTGAGCTCCCATAAACTGAACCAATCCAACCAATTTTTGCTCCAACAAAGGCTCTTGAATCATCACGAATGCAACATCCGAAGCCTGCCATGCATACAATTATGGTTGAAAATAGATACATCAGTATTGCATTTTAGGAGACCACTAGGAGGTTTTTGCAAACCAGCAACCTAAAATCTCTCTCGAACTGTTTGAGCTTAGCTAGTTGCCATTCATAGAGAACAATGTCAGCCCTATGGATGACATTATCCTCAATTACCAACACTTCATCCCAAAGCTTAACATTCCTTTTTCACCATAGACTCCACAACAACATGGCAAGCCTGGGAGATATAAGGTGAGTTGGATGGTTAAAGGAGAAGAGATAGGAAAAAAGTCGCAGATTTGATTTTCTCTGCTAACAAACTAACAATACTAACAATTAACATTTACTGATTAAAAAAACATGGCAAGCCTGTACTTATTTTGGTCTTCCAACCTAGTGAAAAGAGAGAAAACTAACTCTGAAAATGATTCCACCCTAACCAGTAGAGGTTCAATCTAGTTCCAAAGCCCAACTTCCTCCCAAACATGAATGCTACCAGTGCAGGAAACAAATGAGTGAAAACTGAAAACCATGTTTCAACTCATGCTCACATAACACGCGTAGAGATGAACAAGAAATGTCTCTAGATCACAATCCAGTTCTGGTGGGAATGCAACTCTTACAAGCCCGCCATAAAAACACTTTTACTTTAATGGGAAATTTGTTAAGAATGTGTTTTTGTAGGATTCTAATAAGAGCTATAGGATCAATCTCTATCCCAAATTATGTTTACTCAAAATATTATATATTAGTCTAATGAAGGAATAACACCTTACTCAAGTGAAGAATTACTTTGTGTTACAATCTTATTTAGTAACTGATTTGGTTTAAACAATAAATAATTTGCAAAAAAAAAAAAAAAAAAAGAAAGAGAAATACTTGAAGTAGAAGGAAAAGGTTGTGACTTTTACAATTCTAAGATGATCATTTGTTCTCCAAGGTTACATTAACCATTATGGTTGGCAAAGTAATAAAATCAAAGAGACTCATCCCTCATTTCATTGATACTTATCAAACACTTTTTATATGTCTTGTTTTATATCAATTTGTCATACCTCTAAACCCTCATAGTTTCTTTTACGATTATTTTTTAGTACATATTATCTTCCATGATTTAAAATTGAGAATATGTGTTTGTTATTTTTCTCATATGATTAAGCTTGATACAGTACTATCAAGATAATATTTTTCCCACTAGCATTTAACTCATGCTATGCAAGACATGTTGGATTATACACACAAATATTTCTTATTTTGTTTTATAAAATTGTATATGAAATGTATGTATAAAAAAATTAAAATGTTATAAAATAGATTAAATTTAAAAGATTTTGTAGTTTCGAAACGCAAAATGATAAAATAATTTAATTATTTTACATTGTAAATAAAAATATTTTTATTAATTTTCTAAAATTTAAAACTGATCAAACATATTTTGAATAATTAAATTAAATACAAAGTATTGAAATCAAATATGAGTTAAAATAAGTATTAGTTTAATCTCTATCAGGCAACTCATAGTTAATCTAAAAAAAAATAGAACATTATTTTCTAATATTTTTATTGTTAAAAATAGGTTGAGTAGAGTAAATAATTTTCTAAAATTGGTATTCTATTTTTCATGGCAGAGAACTCACCCCAAGTACAAATTTCATGGTGTATGCTATCTGAGAAGTTGGATAGAACGTTCCTCTTTGCCAGTTCACATAACCTAAAATGTAACTATGATCCCTTCGCAAGTTTATAAAGAACTGGATAGTGGATATACAAAGATTATACACATTCTCAACACGTCAAACATAATCGTTGAATTGAGACCCATATTCCATACATGTGTCTCTCTAGCTTTTGTACATTAAATTTATAGTGACTAAATCAGCAAACTATTAAAACTGAGCACTCTTGTACAAACAAAATCATTTTTGGAACGCTTGAGTGGACACAAATAATGGCACGTGGAAATAATTAATGTGAACTAAGAGTAGTGTTATCCACAATTATCATTGCTAAGTGAAAAAGGAATGGTGGCATTTCATCAAACATGGGTGCTGTAAAATAAAATGCAAGGAAACTTAGCATCGTGCATAACAAAAAAAGCACTCAAAGCGTTAGAGCAGCGTATAAAAAAAACATTGAATCCACTTCATAATCAGCAGACGAACTCCAAGCTGCAAATTTTTTGTTTTACATTTTCAGTGAATCAAAGAAGAATTTTGTAAGGAAACAATTCCAATGGTTTGCATTAGTAGTTTCTGATGTGGCACAACTTGGATTACAAGACTCACGTATCTCAGCTAGCTTCACTGTATAGAGTAAATTCAATAACTGAGAATATCCAAGCATTCCAGTCATTGATGCAGAGTAAATCCAAAAACTATGAGAGAGAATATCCAAGCATTCAAGTCACTGAAACATATTTTCGAAATATCAAAATGGAGATACCAACTGCCACAGCTTCTATTGAATATGCTATCACCTGGCAAAGTCATTATGGCTTCCAAGTTAATGATGTACAATATCATCATAGTCATAATTAATAATAAAAAGAATGCATGGTTAAATGTTACAGTCTCCAAATAATTTATTACTCAAATAGTTGACGACAAGCTGCCAAAGAACTTTGACTTGAGAGTTGAGAGTGAATCGTAGATTCATACGAGGTACTTCATTCATTTTCTGCTTCTATAAACCATTAAAACTCGATTTAAGGAAGATGACAAGCTGACAGAGGACTTTGATTCAAGCAGGGAATTGTATGTTGATATCTAATTTACTTTACTCATTTTCTGTTTTATAACTCATTAAAACTCAAGATTGAAAAGTGATTGACATCATTTGAATTCATGAACAAGATTTTCATGGTAGACAAGCAGAATTAGATAATCCAATAATGGTACCTATTGTATATAGAAATCACACCTTAAAAGCGAAAAGTAGGGAGCAGTTAATGTTGTTTTAAGATGGGCAAGAATGGAAAACTCATGTGATAGGACTACGGTGCAAAAAACAATGTCCTTCATGTACCCTATTTAGTAAGAAACTGGTTCTACATCTGATGCAATTTGTATACTGCTGGCAATTTGGCATAACACAGGGCAGTTTATGAAAAGATACCACAAACATTTATAGACCCCCTCACCTGGTGGCAGATACTGTGGATTCCGTTGGCCATCACAACACAAGCATTTGAGAGAATATCTGCTTGCTATTCCTTTCCTGCCTAGTTTGGACAAAAATAAAAAATAAAGTTATCAGCATCACATCACTTGGCATGATTTGCTCTATGATCATATCTGCATCTTAATCTGTGTCCCTTTATTTGTCTGGGAAGATACATCAGTAATGGTTCATCTTATGGCCACTAGCTAACAAAAGTGGAATGCAGTTTAGGGTTTAGGGTTCAATCAGCAATTTCAATCAAAGAGTTAGGGCTCAACGTGTGGTTTCGATCAAAGCTTTAGAGTTCAATCTGCAGTTTCAATTGAATCCAACTTTCTTCCAAGATTTTACAGAGTCAATCTGTTGAATATTATGAAATTAACCCATGGGTTGTGTAATAATTTCTTAACCTTTAAAAAAACAACTTAAACAAAACCACAAAAAGCCATGCCAAACAATGAGGTGGCTAAGGTACAAATGTTAAATTACTATTGATCCACATAAGAAGGATACTGAAACCCTTAGGGTAATTAGAATTTACTATATTGAAGTTAAAAAAATATATTTGATGATGGCTATGCTCTACCAGATAATTCAAGCATAAAAAAAGCCATAGGAGTACACTTTGTGTTATTTGAAACCAAAAAGAAAATTATGTGAAAGGATGCTATAGAGCATTAGGCAACTAAGGGAAATCAATTCTTATGTTGCATCCTCCCACTCTCTGAACCAGCATAGGGATCGATTACAACATTTACTACAGCTGGTTTCCGAGCAGAGAAGGATTCTGAAAGGGCAGACTTGAGTTCATCAGGCGTCCCAACAAGATAGCCCTTTCCACCAAAAGCTTCTATCAAAGCATGGTACCCTGCATTTGGGACAAAATCTGTGGGGGCAGGATCATCTTTGTGAGGTCCATCTATCTCCTCTGGGCATCTACGGTCACCACCATATACACCACCATTGTTGAAAACAATCACAACCACAGGCAGCTGGTACCGAACCAACGTCTGGATAAAAGATAAATTGTCACAAACATGCTTGAAACCAGAAAATTAATCGCAGCAGTAACAAAAAATGAAAGCAAAAACATATGGAACCATATTGTCATATTAATGGAGAGAGAATTTACATACACATATAGTAATAAAAGTATTTTATAAACTAACAAAAATGGTTCTAACAAAATTGAATTTCTCAAAGTTATTTAAACAAGAAATCCATTTAGATCAACTAAAATCCACAAGCACTACCATTTCAAACTCAAAGAAACTTATTTTCCCAGTTCAGGCTAGAATAAGAGAGATATAAAAAATTCAAGTCTTTGGGAAAAGATAAGACCGAAAACAGCAAAACTTCAGAATCACAACAAACAAGTACAGTAAAAACTTGCTTAGAAGTTCTCCTAAGAATCCAAAAATGAACACATCTCATACTACTGAGATTCTACTGTTAAGCAAGCCCAACGCATGATGAGAATTGAGATACTCTCTCATCCACATAGATAATGGGCACTGGGATTCTGTAGTTTAGCCTGATGCATGTTGAACTACATTTTAAAATGTCAAGGACAGGAAGGCAAATAAATTTATCACAATAAACAAATCTGTTTACACCTTCATGAACATCATCCTAAAATCTATTCCTACAGAAGGCAAATATGTGATGTCAATTCCAGGACTAGATTCAGTTTGCATAGGACAGCAACAGGAATATAAACAAAAAATGTCACACACGCATTGCACAACAGCTAAGTAGTTATTATGCACAATGCACAAGACACGAGTCAAGCAAGAATATACCTCAACTTCCATAGCACTAAACCCAAATCCAGAATCCCCTTCAACCGCAACCACAAGCCGCTCGGGCGAAGCAACCGCGGCAGCAATACAATAACCAAGACCAACCCCCATGGTCCCCCACGTGCCGGCATCCAACCTCGTCCGGGGCTCGGTCTGAACCAACACAGACCTTCCCACATCCATGGTGTTCGCCCCTTCCGAAACCACAATAGGAGCAGGGCTCCCCAAACCCGCAATAGCATCCCTTATAATCCTCATAGGCGTCAAGAAATTAAACGGCACAACGTCCTTCTTGAGCTGAACCTCCATCTTCGCCACATTCTCCTTTGCCTTGTTCGAAATCGCCTCCACCCAAGGATGCGTGCTCCCCAAGCAAAACGGATCGTCCTTAATCTCCTTGTTCAAAACCTCAATCACGTGTTTGGCATCACCAATTAACCCTAAGTGAGGCTTCCGCAGCTCAATCTCCTCTTCGTTCACATCCACCAAGATGAATTTCACATCCTTAGACCATTTCGGTGGTTCACCGAAGTGCAGAAGCCAGTTGAGTCTCGCTCCCACCACAAGCGCCACGTCACACTTCCCAATCGCGAGTGACCTGGAGATACAAGATTGCTCAGGTGAAAGAGGAAAAGGTCGTGGATTCGATTTGACCGCTAACAAAAACTAACAAACTAAACCACTAAAAATAAAAATAAAAAAATCGCGAGTGACCTTGCCGCAGTAGCTGCAAGCGCGTGGGTGTCAGGTAAAATTCCTTTCCCCATCGGAGTTGGGAGAAAAGGAATCCCAGTGGAATTCACTAGCTTTGTGAGAACGTGCTCCGCACGTGCATACGCAGCTCCTTTTCCGAACACAATCAACGGCCTCTCCGCGTGTCTGAGAAGCGAAACCGCTTCCTCAATCTTTGAATTGGAAAGAGGAGGTTCGAGTTTAGGTGCAGATATGGAACGGTTTTGATCTGCTTCAGTTAAGAGTTTCTCTGCTTCGGACTCGGAGATTTTTTGATGTAAGACGTCGGTGGGGAGATCTAAGTAGCAGCCGCCGGGCCGGGCCGATTGGGCCCAATCGAGAACCTGGGCCACGCGGGCCGGGATTTCAGTTATGTGAGACGCTTTGACGGAGAGTTTGGTGAAAGGTTTGGTGGCTTCGATCTGGTTGAGTTCTTGAAAATCGCCGCGGCCGACGTCGTTTTGGTCGCAGGAGCCGGAGATCATGACGGTGGGCCAGGTGTTGACGGAGGCGTTGGAGAGGCCGGCGAGGCCGTGGACGCAGCCGGGGCCGGAGACGGTGAGGAAGACGCCGGGGCGCCCCGTGAGGTAGCCGTAGGCGGAGGCGGCGTAGCCGGCGGACTGCTCGTTGTGGAAGGCGATGAATCTCACGCCGAGCCAGACGGCGCGGTTGGCCAGCGAGGTCACCGGAATCCCCACGACGCCGAACATGTGCTGCACGCCGAAGCGAACCAGCGACTTCGCCGCGAGAACGTTGCCATCTATTTCCATTGAAATGAGTGCTTCTGTTTTTGGCAACTTACGTCGAAACGGATAGGACTTGTTATTGTGTGGAATTGTGATTTGGTTTTTTGAGTTGGGATCTGTATTTATATGCGTTTGGAAGTGAACTTAGTAGGAGAAGCACGTTTTGGTTCCACCGAACCTGAACTTGACTCAGATAAGTGATTCTCAGATAAGTGTATCAGAATTTAGAAATTGATGACGAAGAAAATTACATAGTTTGAAATCTTGACAAAATATTTACGCACGTGTGTGATGAGATGTGATAGTCCGTAACCGTAGGTAACGAAAAAATATATGGAACTTTTATTACAATATAATTTAATTATTATTTTAATCCTTTAACTAATCAATCTTTTGGTTTTAGGTTTAATTTGATTTTCTTATTTTTAAAATGTTTAACTTAATCCTTTAATTTAATTGTTATATTATTTTTAATCGTAATTTTCAAATTATCTTAACATGATTTTAATATAAAAAAGGTACTATTTATTAAAAAAATTAATGATATCTTCGAAAATATTATTGAAAACTTAGATAATAGTCATTTATAAAAACTATTAGAGACACAACTACAGTAATTTTTAATGCGTCCTTGATGTGGTTTTTAATGTATAAAAAAATTTATATTATGTTTTTAATTGATATCCTAACAAGATCATAGTTTCTCCCTAATTGTCTGTACAATTGTACTGTATAAATTGAGGGAGGTTAAAATAATAATAAACTATTAAACATAACTTCATTTCATTCCTTGTATCTAGAGTGAATGACAAACTAGCCCTTAAAAGAAGCAAAATTGCTCTTTGACAATTCAAGGCGTACAATAATTTGGCATGATTGCGAAAATTGATACTTGTTGTAACTTGATTTGCTTGCGAGTCTAAATTTGTATTAGAATTTAACATATTAAGAAATAATCATCTTTGATTAAATTGGTATTCTTATCAAAACTATGGGGGGAAATTAAAATCTAAATAATTAACCTTTTAGGAATTAAAATATTTTTATAACTTTAAGAATAAAATCGATTAGTATATTTCTTGGTGAGAAAAAAGATTACCATTTAGAAAATTAACTGAATATTATAATAATATTTACTGTATTTATTGAATGACACGTTAACAATCAAAATTATTCTTTAACCTTAAAAAAATATTGCATCCAATGCTCACCACCAGTTATAATATTTTTAGTGTAAGATCTTAAATAAGGATTTTGAGTTCAAGATCTAATTTTCACTAGCTCTTTTAATAAAAAAGATATGAACAGATCTTCAACATAAAAAATAAGTTCTCATAAAAGAATATTTAAAATCTGCATAACGTTTACAAAAAAAAATATTTTTTTCCTCTCTCTTTCTAAGATCTCAAAATAAGATTTATTACTAAAAAAAAAAGTGAAAGATCTTCAATCTTATTTGACATTATGGAATCTACCAAAAAATGATTTAAGATTCTAATTTGGAATCTACCACACTAAAATGTTCTTACACCTTAATCATCATTAGCCACCACTAGGCCTAGATGGAAGTATAACTATTTACTTTCTCCCTCATAAATTATGTACGAAATTAAAATGTGTTTTTTTCTATTCTTTTTCACAATAAAAATTATTAGGGGGATTAAACTAATAAATTATTTTTTTCAATCATCAAATGAATAAACGTAAGATTATTTTAGTTTAATTAGAAATTTCAAATTTCTACACTCCTATAAAAAAAAAAGTATGTAATCTAAGAAGAAAAATACTCATCTTTATTAACCATTCTTCCTTGTGTAAAAATCAAATGCTAACAGTTAAACAACACTTCTTTTTAAATTTTTATTACACATAATCATTAAGGTTACCAATTTTTTTACAAAGTATTTTAGCTTGTAGTCAACTAAATTATAAGTGTTTTTGATTAATCTTAAAGTTGGTTAAATTCTAATACATTCTATTTTTTTAATCCATAGAAGTCGAAGACAATGTTAGTGTTAAAGAATTTACAACAACTCATGCACTCTTTTAAGCCAAATCAATTAGACTCCCTTAACTTCTAGCACACTCTTTACATTGTCTCTATACAAATCTTTAAATAAACATATTGAGTATATCTTTCTATTGACCAGTAAAAAATCAACTACTTAATTATATTTGCTCCACTCATCTAACCTATATTTAACATTAAGTTATCTCCAACCTTATGCTTAATCCTCTAAATAATTTTACTACTTTACTAAGTTTAAATTAAGCTTACTTGAGCGTCGAGTACTTCAAGATAATCACTCTCATTATGCACTTGAGCATTAACATCACTATTGTGACGGAGTTATTGAAGAACTTGATCTAAAGTTAACATCTTATTTCTCCTAATTAAATTTAAATGTTTCCAGGCTGCCAGACCTAGTGTTTTGTTTTCACAATGAACATGTAGGAACTTGCACATTCCCTTGTAAGCTATTCCATCAATTAGTAAAGTGTTGGAGAATAAACAAGCTCCACATACATTGGAAAAAATAAAGAAAAGTGTATATAAGTTGGGATTAGTCTATTAAATCTAGAGTTTTTAGACAATGTGGTACCTCTCATACTAAAATATTATTTGTCTCAATCACATTCAAGTTCAACATGATATAAAAGTATATTTTAAATTTATTATTAGATTTTCTACTATATTTTTCATCTACCAAGTCAAATAACGTTGAACGCGAATGAGTATATTGAAAAAATAAAATAAAATCTCACATATAAGTGAAGAGAATCTTTGTCATAGTAACTAATTAACTTTTGAGATTGCGTTTTGCTCAAATTTATATTTTTTAAAAATGAGTCATTCAATCAATATTATAATACTTTATTATTTGTTCATAAAATCTTGAAAATGATTTTACAGTAAAAAGTAAGAATAAACACTTAATTTTTTAAGATACATGATGGTCTTAAAAATTATTAGATTATTTTATTTCGGTCAAATTAATTTAAAGATACCTGAATTATTTAGTATTTTTTTATTAAGTTCCTAAATTATTATTATTTTCAATTGACTATCTAGAACTTGTATTTATTTTTTAATCAAATCTCTATAGAGACTTAGTTAAAATAAGTTCAAGAATATAATTGAAAAAAATAGTTTAATAATTTATTTAACATCGACAAATAGTTCAAAGACTCGATAAAGAAATTGTCAAGTCCCTACAACCTAAAATTCTCACTTTTGCATGTCAGTATTCTCGTATTTGCAAATTGAAACTACTAAATTTAGAACCTGCAGAGCTACAAAGGTGAGTACTGATACTTGATAAATTTTATTTGATTAAAATATATTTTTCTTCTTTATAAATATATCAAAGTTCATTTTTTGTCCCGACAAAACATGTGTCTATTTTTCATCCCTATAAATTTATGATGTGTTATATTTTGCCTTGAAGTTAGTTGGATAACTTTAGATTCAGGTGTCTAATAATGTCGTATATATAAGTTAACCTATTAGCTAATTAGACTTTGACATGTGTTCAAACCATATGTTTTCTCTCTCTTCTTCAATATGTGACTCTTTTTTATCAACCTTTCAATGAACCCGCACTTGACACCATTTCCCTAAATCACCACACCCTCACCACCGATCATCATATCTAGTTGTTCTGGCGTCAAATTTGATTGTTTCGACACCAAAATATGTTGTTTCCCTAATTAGGGACATTAAATACAATTTGGGTTTGGAAAAAAGAAAATGTGCATAAGAAAAAAGAGACTAATTGACATGGATTTACTGTTAATGTTATAGGTTGAAGCAGTGGTTTAAAAACTCGACCAGGTCGAAATCCAATTAATAATCGGTTCAATTTGTAAGAAGATTGAAAATATATCATAATCATTGTGACCTTATTGAATCAGATGAATCTTTGGTTGAACATGTCAGATCTTTCATTGAACTTAGATGAGTCTTTGGTTTAATTAAATATTATTTATTTTTTTAAAAGTAAAAAAAAAATATATGAATTTTCTATATTATATTTGTGAACTCATGATTGTTTTTAAGACATTAAATGTTTGTTTGTATTTGAAACTTAATTAAAGACTTATATTAACATCTTTAATTAACATTAATATAAGTTATTATTTGGAATATTAGATATTCTATAATAATAATCGTTTTAAATTTAGAATATTAAATTATTAAATTATGTTTTTTCTTATTTATTTAATTTTTTATTTATATGAAGTTCAATTGAAACTTTAATTCGACATGTGATTCTTAAATCATTGGCCGTGAGAAATGGAAAACGAAGCCGGTGTCGTTTTGCTGATCCATATGGCGACTACCCTTCCCCACTAAAAGACAAAAGGTTCACAGGTTTAGGTGTCCATATGATCCGAATCACAACCAGCAGACATCGCAAATTATTACACATAATGAAATTTTTATAAATGTTTTTTTCTTAAAAAATATATTGCCAACCTTTTCTCGTCTTGTCCAAGAGAAGTTTATTTGGAAAACAACAACTGCCCCTTTTTATTTTATTTATAGACTGAAATTTTTAGGTAACAAATAAGATAGGCTATATATGTCATAATAAATCATAAACCCATCTTTCTCATTCTTTCTTCCATGATTTTGAGTAAGAATTTATATATATATATATATATATATATATATAGTAAGGTTAAGAAATCTAAAATTTAAATCTTTAAAGAGATTAAAACATTTTAAGCTAATTATACAAGTTTTATTTCTAATTTAATTAAACATATATAATCCACTTTCTAATCAGTCAAAAGTACATTACAAACATAGATTTTTTTTTTTATTAAAAAAATCTGAAGATTCCTAAATATTTACAACACTAACAAATAGGTAACAGACAAGATATGTTGTCAGCATCACTCACACACACAGAGAGTGGCGGAGATAGGGGGGGTAAGGGGGTGACACCGTCCCTCCAAAAATTTTATTAAAATAAATTTTATTATATATATATATATTAAAAATTAAAAAAATAATTTAATAATAAAAAAAGGTTATATTGTATAATATAATAGAGTATAATATTTTTTTAATATTATATTAAAAAATAGGATAAAATATTTTTGAAATTGCATTATATAATATAATAGAAATCTTTAAGATTACATTGCATAATAAGATAAAATATTTTTAAGATTGCATTACATAATACGATAAAATATTTTTAGGATTGCATTCAAAAATTGGTTAAAATCATATATTTAAATTAGTGTAAATAGAAACATATTTTTGTGTTGATAATATGCATTCCATTCCAAATAATATTAGAGTTTTAGAGAATTTATGTTTGCATCATTGAAAGAATTGTTATGAAATCATATAGAAGCATTTGACAAGTCTGATTTTTAACTCTCCATCAGAATTTGTACTTATTTATTATCATAATGAAATTGTCCATTAGATTAATTATCCAATTTGGACGTCGTGATTTTTTATCCAATTGGGTTTTCCACATTAAAACTAATTGTATTTTCTTTATCTCTTATCTTCATATTATTAGTTTGAGTTTGATTTAAAATTATAAATTATTTTATTAAGACTCACTAGACTTTATCAATTGATCGATCAATCCACCTTGTTTATAATTTATCTATATGTAATTTACGATTTACATCATTTTATATATTAAATTTATATTATTTTTAAAATACTTTTATTTATAATATAATTTTTTTATGTTAGTCTCTTTCAATAAAATTTCTCACTCAGCAGACACACCTAATTGCAAATTGTAACAATAACTAAACGTAATAAAAAATAGTAATATGGATAATGTCATGATCCAAAAGTATAGTGAGGGCCCCACTTTCACGGTCATTGTGAGATTTTGAGGAACATAAAAGTGTTGTCAGTGTCTTACGAGGTTAGGGCTCAGCTCGGCCATATTCTATCTCCACGCCGCTAACTCTCACACTCTCACACTCTCTCTTTCACAACCTTCACTTTACTCTCTCTGGTATTCTGCTTTTTCCTCTGATCTATGTTTTTCTTTTGTTTGAGCTTTGTAAATGAAGGATCTGAATACTAGTTTTTTTTTTTTTTTTTTTTTTTGAGTTCTGGTTGATTTGTTGTTGTTCTTAGCAATCATGAATAAAGTCTAAGGGTCCACGTCTCACCTATGTAAATTTAATTCAAAAGGGGTATCTTGAAATGAAATGAAGGCTTCTTTCAAGGATTTAGTTATAGTTAACGCTTCTTTGATGCTGATGTGTGTAGGGTTGTGTTGTGATTAACTGTGTTGATTGATTTGGTTTCTGTGGGACCAGTTTGGTTTTTGATAAGCTTTTATATGTATACATCCAATCCATGATGAGCCTTTGGTGATCTAAGAAACAAATCTGAATATAGAGGAGAGGTGAGAGTGTGGTTCAGTTTTCACAGTTCATTTTCATTTTTTGGATTGGATCTGTAGATTCTGCTTTTGTCTCATTGCTTTAAAAAAAAAAAAAGAAATTGACATATTTTCAGCTTCTGATACTTGTGACTTGTAAGGTGATGGGTGCTCTTTCTCTGCCATGTCTCAGATTTCAAGTTTGAGATTCTTTTTTTCTTCTTTGAATTAATGAAAGTAAATCAAATGGTTTCTATGATTTGATCCAATTGTTTGTTAGCTGGACTAGAGAGTTATTTGGTTCTCCTTTTGAACTTGGAAGATGCAGTCCTGAATCCAATTGAAACAAATATATGCAAGTACATAGATCCTGTCAAATTCTTTGCAGAGTGTAATGCTCCTCATTTTTTTCCCCTTGAATCTGTGACATTGATAGACTTGAGACTAATTAAATTGCAAATTCTAATATGTGCTATCTGGTTACAAGACAGCTAAAATGCAAGGAGGATTGAAATCATTTTTGTCACACGGGAATGTCATTAGAAATGCTGTTCTACAACGGGTGCGCGTGGTGAACCCCCTGTTACAGCCAGTTGTCTCTTCGCGGTTTGAATCTGTTACACCTGCTCGCATTGAGGAGCATGGTTTTGAGAGCACCAAAATTTCAGACATCTTGAATGATAAAGGCAAGGGTGCCGATGGCTCCTGGCTTTGGTGCACCACAGATGATACTGTTTATGATGCTGTTAAATCGGTAATGGATATTTGATTTTTGTTGCAACTGTTTTTGCTATAAATTTGTAGCTGTTTATACAGGATTGATGAAATTTGCTGCATTGGCATCCATTGCAGATGACCCAAAACAATGTTGGAGCTTTGGTTGTTGTGAAATCTGATGCGAATAAGGAAATTGCAGGGATTATTACTGAAAGAGGTATCTGATAAGATAAGGATGTGAATATTTTTTTTTGGGGTACTGTGATATATTGTCTAGTGGATAATTTAGTTTTATTTAAAAAAATATTGGCTTATGCCATTAAAATTCGTGCTTATCTATTAGTTGCACTAAATGTCTAAACCATATTGAAATAGATTTTTGGATCTTTACTTGGATCAGGAAAATTGAATTGTGAAGAAATGACTTAACTTGATCAATAGTTGATGACCCTAAGGAATAATTTTATGAGTCCTTTTGAAGGGTGTTTAAAGTAACTTTTCCTGTTAAAATTAAGTGGAGTTTATTAAATGAATTTCTGTAAGGAATCAAAACATGAATGTGCAATATCTTTTATGCTAATATGTCCCTATACAATTCTAAGGAAATGCAAAGTAGTGAATTTAAATGTTCTATGTTATAGAAACAAAGGAAGAGTGGGAAGAAAAAGCTTTCTTATGCTCTTTCATCTCTTGCTTTCTTTCCTTGCCATCTATGATGGCAAAATTCTATACAATCTTAGGGAAAGAGTTTCGGTAAGATAGTTCAATTCTACTACATGTTCTGCACAATAAGCTATCGAGCAACATATGCATAATGGCATAACTGAACAATCAAAATGAGATTGCATGCTTGACACTGTAGGCATTTGGCACCTTATAAATACAAGAAAGACGACAACGAGATGTTTGATATTAATCCAATGGTGCATTTGGCATTTGAGAATCTTTATCATGTGCTGTAAATACCTGCATGTCATTTGACGAGAATGATATGATTTATGTTGGAAAAGCAAAATTGGCTAACTAGCTAATGATCCTGAAAAAGACGCATATTGTAGTGGATGAAAATTGTGTGGCTTTGTATCAATATATTATAGGATGCAGTTAAATGGTCTAAATATATACAGCACTGTATGTTGACTATGTTTGTCCCTTGGTCATTGATGTTAACTATTTGGTAATCTTTTTATCCAGATTACTTAAGAAAGATCATCGTGCAGGGAAGATCATCCAAGTCTACTAAGGTTGGAGATATTATGACTGAAGAGGTGTGTATCATTGTACTTTTTGTGTGTAGTTCAGCTTATTTGTAGAAATAATGGCTTATTTTTGCCAGCTTGCTGAAAGAGCTTTTGAGAAATAGACAAATTTTTTTTCCAAAATCAAGCTTTACCAAACCAAACTATAGGACGAAATGGAGAAAAGTTATAAACTTGGTGGAGGGTTAGACCCGTTATTATTTCTATGTTTCAGATGGTCTCTTTTTAATTCTTTTTCTCTTTATTTTTTCCCTTCTCCTTCACCCTTCTTTTCTTTTATCTTATTTTCTTTTCTTTTGTCTTATTTTTCCTTTTTTTCCCCTCTTTTTTTTTTTTTTGAAAAAAACTTCATCGTATCTATCGTTGGGTTCATCTACTACCGATCCCAATTAACTTGGATTAAAAGTGTTGTTAATGTTGATGTTCAAGCTTTACCCAACTTGCTATTATTGTATAGGGAACCTGCAATTGAACTGTTCCCCTAGTTAGTGGTTCCTCCATTCATGATATCTAAACTAAAATTCGAATGTCCTAGCTGCAGAACAAACTTATCACAGTCACCCCTGATACCAAAGTTCTACAGGCTATGCAACTGATGACTGGTATGTGTGAGTTTTTCCACTATCAACAATAAAATATCATTCTTGATATGACTTTTAAGATAGTTACTATCATAAAAGTTAACAAACTTATCGTACCCTGCGGTTTGTAATTGAATGACAGTGTAAAAAAACATTACATTGTCAGCACATGTATTATCCATTTTAAAAGATATCATATAACTTGACAATGATCATTATTATGATATGAAACAGAGAGATTACATAAGCTTGTAACTCATGTTTCTTCTCTTATTCTGACATTTTTTAACAGATAAAAGAATCAGGCACATCCCTGTCATTGATGAAAAGGGAATGGTTGGCATGGTTTCCATTGGAGATGTGGTTCGTGCTGTGGTGCGTGAGAACCGACAAGAGGTCGAGCGCTTGAATGCTTTCATACAAGGGGGTTATTAGATATGATGATGAAAATTTCTCAAGGGCACTCAAGTTAATTTGGATTATGTAATAAGCTTGAGTGTTTGTAAATATGTTATGGCCACAGAGCCTTCTTGTTTGCTTTCCTGTAATTTCAGTTTTATGGACATTAACCCAGTGGAGTAGCAGCATGTTAATAATAACAACTGGATGCAGTTTGAATTTGCTTTGAATCATGTTTCACTAGTTAGTGCATGGAATGGACACAGTTTGCAAATGTTCAATTTTTTTTTTTTTTTGCAGTATCAGAAAATTATGCTACTATTGAAATGCTACTTTTAGAAATATTATTACAAAAAGTACTTAAAATATTAAGTTTGGTTAATCATGAAAAAAGAACTTAGTTCAAATTTTTAGAGTAATTATGATTTGATTAGTTTGTTTTCTTGTACTATTAATGTAGCATTTACTTTTATATTAGTAGATGAGTGATGCTGAAGCATGTGTCATAGTCGCGAGTTTTACGGTGGCAGTTGAAGGTTTAACAAAACTCCTCTTTTCTTTGGGCTTGGGGACTGATTATGAGGGTTTGGGCAGTGTTAAATGCATTTAAATTTTTATTTTAATCCATAAAAAAAAATTCATAACCTTCCTCCATTGTATAAGAACAACACCAAAGCCTTATCCTCCATTTTATAAGAAAATTCAAAACATTAATGATCTGAAAAGTTCGTCATATTTTGCAATGAACATAAAAACTAAAGAAATCATAATAAATTAAACCTACTACTGTATAAATTCGTTGTAGATTATATAAAGTTTATATATCAATTATTTGCAAACTTAAAGTTTAAGTTTAATTATATAAACAAAGTCATCAATTTACCAATATGTGGTTGGTTCAAATGGAATTGAACTTAAACTGTTTAACTAAAATTTTGAATTTGAGTTTTGTTAAAAATAAAAGTGCTAAAATTTTGAATTTGAGTTTTGTTAAAAATAAAAGTGTAAGGGTAAGGTTAAGCATAATATTACTCTTCTTTATCTGAGCATAGCATAAAACTTATGAATAATGGGATACGTAGTTTTTTAATTTTTTTTTTAAATGACCGAGAGAGAATTCACTAAAGGTGATTAACCAGATTTTTCAATGAAGATTAATTACAAATAAATTTAATGAATACTTCGTAACAATATCATTCTAACCCCAATAAAAAAATAAAACCTTAAAAGTTTGTTTGAACTTGATGGTTTACTTTAGTTTTTTTTTATTTATATGAAGGAGTTTTGGGTAGGGAGTGTACTGCATACGTGTTTGTTAAGAAAATTGTTAGCAATATGTTTAATAATACAATCAATTGTTAACTAGAATTTGTTGAAAATTATTCATTATTTTTTTTAAATCATGCATTATGAATGATATTATTATTTTTTATTATTTTTTATATATTCATTTTTAAAAGAATAAATAAATATGAATAAAATTTATAATAAGTGAAAAAATAGAAAGGAATAGAAGTAATATATTCGTAATATTTTGAAAATTATGAATGGGCCGAGCTACATGTGATGTGTCCATTCTATTAGTATGGGGCCATGTTATTCACAGTTTCACACATTTTTTTTTATATTCTCACCCATATAATTTTTGTTTTTTTAATGAATTTCTAAAATACCTCACTTTATTCACCCCTTCACTCCCCCCTTTTAAAACTCTTTCTCTTCCTATCTCCAACATTTTCTCACTCCTTTCTCTCATTCCTCCCTCAGCACACCCCTTCGACTTCTTGTGTCTCTCGCACTAGGTGAGTTCACTGTTCACCCCCTTCTCCTTCATCTTTGTTTCACTTTTTTTTTTTTTTTTTTTTTATCTCGTCGATGTGAAAACTTGTTTTTGTTATGTATGAATTCCAAATACACAACAGAAACAAATTTCTACTGCATTGACAATGATTAAAAAAACAAAGGAAAGATGAAGGGTAAGGGAAAGGGGGTTGGATTCACCCGTGTAAAGCGTGAAGAGGAAGCCTATTTTACTCACTAGTTAAAATTTTATTCTATGGTGAAGTTTGGGATAAAAAGTAACAAAATAAATAGGATTAAGGAATATTTTTCTCACTCGTCCTTCTTTATTCTTCAGTCCCTTCCTTTTCCTCCACATCTTGTTTGCACATTTATGTTCATCATATTCACTATACAATTTTATGTTATTTATACATTTTTTAATAATTTAAACTAAAATAGAAAAAAAAAGATATTAAAGTTATGTTGACGCAAAGGGCTAAGAAAAGGAATGGAATTTTAGAGATAAATGCAGATTTTTTATGTGCTCTATTTTCTATTTTCTAATCAGAATTGAAGTTACTTAATTCACGTAATAAGATTGATATTAAAGATCAACATAAAATTATTAAGATTCATCAAACTCTAATTCAATTTACCTTCCAAAAATAAAAGAGATGTAATTCAATTGATTAAATATGGTATCCAAGTTATTATAAATCCCCGATTTTTATAGATAAAAAAAAAAGTTTACCTTCCAAAAAAAAAAAGCTCTAATTCAAATTAAACAATAACACTATCTATATTTGGACGTTCAGGAGCAACATATCACGTCAAAAATCTTAAATGTCACAAAAGTTACAACCAATGGCGTGCGTGGCTTGTAGAATGGATAAGAGGACAAGTGAAGCTTCTGCGTCAAGAACACACCATTGCGTGCTCATCTTCACTTCTTGTTATTTATATATGGTACATAACCGCTTATGATTGGGTAGCTTTTATATAATTTAATAATGATGTCATGTTTTTTTGGAAAGTTATTTTAGAAGATATTTTTTTATTTATTCTTGAGATGATATTATCATTGAATTTCGTTTGAAAAACTTTCTAACTATTATAAAAAAAAAAAATTGTAAATGCTTTTTAATTTAGATTTTTTTCTTAGAACACACACAAAAAGTCACATTATATTAAAGTAAATATTCTTTTACCTTTGTCCCACCCAATCCCTAGTCCATGTGGTGGGATTTGTTTGCTTTCCATAGAATTTTGTTAACTATGATATGTGAAATGGATGGCCATAATGTATTTACGGTGGCAAAAGTCACATGGGCTAAGAATTGACATAAAAAATCACTCAACTTCTTATGAATTATTATGGAAATGTTTTTTTTTTTGTTTTTTATATTTGGTGAGAGGAGAGTCCTCCAACACTATTATTATCATATCCCTTCATAATAGAATATACTTTGAACTCAGACACACTTGAGCATAATTCTATCATGTCATGTCTACGATGTTGTTTGGTTTGATTCAGCAAACTTGAACAAAAGGGCTTGATGGAATTCACTTCTTCTTTTGATTTAACCTTCTTCTATGACTATGCTACTCCAAGCAAAGTACTCCTATGGCTGGCATCTATCTTCTCCGGCATCATCTTATGTGTTATTGTAAGTAAACTCATCTGTTCATTAGTTGTGTGTGAATTTTATGTTGCCTCTTAAGATTTGATGGTATGTCTTTACAAACCGAAACAAGGAGCTTGGAGCCTGGTGTTTTTCTTATGAGGGCTGTGTGGTTGTGCATTATTAAGATGAAGTTATTGGGTGAAGGCTTTGTATTGGCTGTGGAAGAAATCTTAAGAATGGTAAAATGTGGGATTGCAGGCTGTGATTGCATAAGAATGGTAAAATGATTTTTTTTCTTTTGGGGTGTAGGGAAAGAAAATTATCCTGAGGGAGGAGTTGAAAAAATGGCAGGTGTATATATGTATATATATATATATATATATATATAGAGAGAGAGAGAGAGAGAGAGAGAGAGAGAGAGATTGATAGATAGATAGATAGGTTGGTGACATTGAGTGTAGGTGGGTAAGGCGACGGATATGGTCCAATCTATAGATAATTTCCTTCAATAGTAATTTTTCATTATGGTGTCACCATTCCTTTAACATGCAAAGAAAAGTTAAATGCTTTACTAGTTAAGGAAAAGATTATGTCATGAATAAGTTAATATAACAATTGTAGATGTCATTTAGCATTTGTGTTTAATTTTATTATTTATAATTTGATATTCCTTCATAGCTCGCATGGACACCAACAAACTGTTTTTGTAACTTCAAATCCTGAAAATTTCTGGTTGTCTGAAAGGATGATTTAAGATTGAATTGACTTTTAGATTTATGTTGATGAATGCAGCTTCTGTTCCCTTTTCAATTTGTTCTTTTTGTCAAACATATGTTCAGTTTATCTGAATGGGGATAATTCTTAAAAAGACTAGTTGTATTCAAGAACATTTTGTTGGCAATTTTAAGGCTTGACATTTTTGTTCCTTCTTGAAGGGTTATACATCAACTGCTATTTTGAGTTCTTTGTTGTTCAAGGGATATGGCAAATTGAGCAATGCGGAGAAAATTGAATGGAATAACAGGTGAAATGCCTTTGCATAACCTTTGCTGTTTGCAATTTGCATTGATTATATCAACTAATATTTTTTGTTCAAGTATTAACATATTTTGTAATGCAGGGGATTCTCTACATTTCACGCTCTTTTTGTATCATCTGCATCTTTCTATCTCCTCATTTTATCAGATGTCTTCAATGTGAATTCACAGGACGACGTAGTTATTAATAGATCATCAAGGTTATCAGATACAGTATTGGGGGTAAGTTGATGAAGATATAAGCAAAATTTGGTTGTTAGTCTCATAGCAAAGTTTGACTTGTTTTCATCCATTTGTATGATTTGTTGGTCGCATGGCAACCTTAATAGCAACACTATTGTTAAGCATTATTAAGATTCTGTTTGGCATACCATATCTGTAATTTATTTATGGCTGTTGGCTTCCTTGTTCTGTTTTGTTTCATTATACTTCTTTGTACAGGTTTCTATTGGTTATTTTCTAACAGATCTGGCGATGATTCTTTGGAATTTTCCAGCTTTAGGGGGTCTTGAATATGTAAGTAGAATAAGCTTTTATGCCATTAGTAAATATTATCAAATACATTATATGATACTATATTTTTATTTTATCTTATGCGCATTTTTTTTACTTCCATGATATGTTGAATTCAATATTTAAGTCATGATTTATAAGTACCTACTTCATCAATTTACATTTAGGTTCTACACCACGGGATATCCATAGGTTCTATTACACTATGTCTGCTAAGTGGTCAAGTTCACATCTACATACTTATGGTTCTTTTCTCTGAGAGCACTACTCCTTTTGTAAATCTTAGATGGTAAATCTGTTGTTCAGAATTTCATTTACCTTCATGTACTTTTCTTACCATTACTTATTACATTAATTACATATATAGGTACTTGGATGTTGCAGGCCTTAAGAGCTCCAAACTTTACATTTGGAATGGCATTGCATTGTTCTTCGGGTGGTTGGTACTGTCTAATATACTCTCTATAATCTTGACCTCAACTCCAATTCCTCTGTAATGAAATGTGGAATATGTCGTATGATAAGTTGTGTAATAATGTAATGACCTGAAGTTACTTATGGTTTCTATTTTGGTGCTATCATTTTGTAATTTTGTATCTGGTTCTGAATGAGCCATATTTGGGCTAATGGCACTAATTAGAAAGCAATGGTCAAAGATAATTAGAAGGGTTTTGACAAAATGAAAAATGAATATTGCATGATGTATCATGTATGTGGATGAAGCCTGCTTTATTTGACAAAGTATCACAAGTGGGTAGCTTACTTGAGCTTAGAAGGATTGTAAAATAGAAAATACCGCTAAATTAGTAAGTTAATTGTACTGTCTAGAATATGACAATGATAAAGTGTAAAACAATTTTACACTTTATTCAATCACAAACCATCAGGTATGATGAATTTGTTAATTTTTACCATAGCTATCTTAAAAGTTACATGCTGATTTGTTTCTTGGTAAGTCTGTCATCCAATTAAAACATGGAGCTTTAAATGCTGAAGCTATTTGTTTTTCCAACTAACAGATGCAGAAACTTAGTCCTTTGATGTACAATAAAATGTATGCAAGGGTGTCCCACTTAGTTGTGACTTTCGATGTTTCTTGGTTCCAGTGGTTGTTATGGAACTACTTTTCTTGGTAGTTCCAGGTACAAACCTTAACATGTTTTTTTGTGCAGAGTGATTTTAAACCCTTGTACTTTCTATGCTTAATTATTATTATTATCAACTGTGTGGCAGGTTGCAAGGATTTTCCTGTTCATGTTCCTTTTTTACCACATAGGGACCCGTTTGGATGAGGTTAGCATATGTGCTCTCTGATTCCCTGTCACATACATAAGTGATTAGTCTTCACATTTTCCCCTTCTATATTGCCACTGAATCAAAACTCCATCCATAATGTTAATTTCAGGTGAAGGAGGTCTTTCTTTTTGGTTTTTACACCTTGATTATGGTGCCTTCTGTGTTAGCAGTGTTGAACATATTTTGGTTCTGGAAGATTGCAAATGGCATGGTTAAAACTCTCACAAAAGCAAAACACAGCAAGTGATACTGACAAATACACTTGACATATTATCTTGATTCTTGACCAATGAGATAGCCAGTAATTGTTTTATAGTAGAGTTACAATCAACATTTTTAATTTTAACTTGTAAGCTTTACTACAGATGGATATTTTAAATTTGAATGTTACTCAATTGAAAATTTTTTAGTGACAAATTATTATCTAAATTCTCAATCATTCTTTCTTTCTAACGAATATGAACAAAAAAAATCCAAAAGGAAAAGAAGGACGGATAATGAAAGCGAATTTAGGCTCTTCCAGTATTTACTGGTCAGTTGGTAAGCTAGAAAGATCTAGCTTATGGAAAATGATAATTATCAACTATGCATAAGAATCTGTTCTTCGTAGTTAATGGAAAAGGGTTATAAATTATTCTTTTTCAGTTTCTGCCTCCGACTGATATTATGTGCTTTTGTAAATTAAGATACTATGCATTTTTTAAGAAATATTTAATTAAATTTATTCTTATTAGAAAAGTTAGAATCTAATTATGTTTTTTTTTATATAAGTATTTGAGTGAAATATTGATATATGAGGATATTATTGACAAACAAGTGAAACAACAAATTATACTAAATCTAATATTCGATGTGATTTCTTTGAAATTTACACGATATTCTCTCTCTCTCTCTCTCTCTCTCTCTCTCTCTCTCTCTCTCTCTTTAACTTTACAAATTACAATAACTCCCCTTGTAAAAACAGGAAATTGTAAACAATTAAGTGAGATTATTTTAGAAAAAAAACAAAGATATCATGAGTTTTGAAGAAATTACAAAAAATATTAATGTAATTTGCTCAAAAATAATTAATATTTGCTTAAATTTTAAAGTAACAAATATTTTGAGAAAGATTAAAATACTAAAAAATATAATGCGATACATAAATATATTTTGGCCGTTGTTGTAATTACTGTTCGGACGCGGACAAGGTTTTTTTATAAAAAAATAAAGTTTATAATGAAGTCTTTTTTAAAACAAATACTAAATATATTTTTATATAATTTAGTATCATTCTGTTATTATAGTTAGAATTTCACTTATAAATTAGCATTAACATTAATTTTAGATGTTAACATCTATTATATAAATTATTGAAATAAATTCTAATTTTAATTACATAATAACACTAAATTTTTTTTAAAAATAGTAATAAATTATTTCCTTTGTCTGTCTAACCATTACAACTAGAGTAATACTCACCGGGTGTGTTTTTAATTTGTGATTTTTATAATATATTTATCAATTATTTTTATATATTTTAGTATATATGTAAAAAAAAATATAAAAAAAGTGTCTTATTCAATTGTTTTTTCTATTTTCTTTTTTTGCTTGAGGTTGTGTATAGGAATGATAATGGAAAGGAAAGACGCAAATAATAGTCACCATTTACTCGTCTCAGCTAGATAAATACATTTTATGTGCTCACTTGTTACCCGCACGATACAAGTCTCGTATATTTAGGTGGCAAATTGAAGTTATTTTGAGATACATACTATATAGTCACTTACATTTTCTGAATTAGAGATCGATATACTTTAATTTTGAAGATTTGCGATGAAGATTTTTTCTTCCAACCATAATGTTACAACATTTACTTGAGTTTGTTGACAGTATTAGTTAGATTGGTTGATTAGTTATACCTGCATTTGTACTGTGTTAGTTTCTAGTGATTATTAGTTACTTTACTACTAGTAGTACGTAAATCATGCTTCTGTGTAATCGCCTTTTCTCATTTCTATATATCTCTAGCTTTTTGCCCCGTATTTCAACACAGAGAATGCCTTCCTCCAATGTTTTCACTATACATGATATATTAATCTAGAGCTGCATCTTTCCAAGAGGAACCCAATTGCTATTAGTTTTGATTTGGTACTTCTATAATCTATATATAGGTTGCTTCAACCACAACTTTTGAGAAAAAACAGTTCTATACTACATATAAGCTGTTTAACGTCAGTTATTCAAGGCATACAAAGACGGTTTTAAAAACCTAAATGCTTGTTTGTAGGTGTAGAAATATCTGGATCCAATTAGTTTTTATTTTATTTTAGTAGACAAGTGTACAGCTAGCTAATTATTCCTATCTTAGTTGTCTTGGCCCACTTAGTTGATACTTAGCTGTAGATGCTTTACTTAGTGTTTGCTTAGTTGGTGCTTTCATTATGTCTCAGCCTTTATTAGTGGATGCTTAGCTGCTCTCTATTCTG
>PYAF01000447.1:718687-771090 GCA_007407185.1 Glycine tomentella
CTAAATATTGTAATATGCTAACAATTTTTATATATATATTTTTCAGATAACTCGTGACATGTATACAAATTTTATATGTGATATATATTTTTCATATATATCAATACATAAAATACAAATTGTTCAAACTAACTTATGTGTTAATATCTTATTGATAATTAAATTATGAGTAATTAATTTATGATATTAATTATTAATATCAGTCTATTGACTAATTAATTTACTAATATGAATCTATTATATTAATGTTAGTTGATTGTATTTAATTGTTAATTATACTTATTTAAATTATTTAATGAAAATAAATATATTGTGACATCATCCCGTAAAATAAAACGTTATTTTATATATTAAATACAGTATATAGTAGCCACAAAACCAACACACTTTGAGGTGTAAATTACATGATAGCATCACGGTCATGAAGTAATTTATAACCATATACACGAGATTTGAAAGAATGAACACTGCAGTTAGGAATCCAACTTTGGTTTTGGCACACGACACCTATGGGCTACGGGGGAATTCGAACATTAACTTTTTCGGGGTTCCAATAAAATATGGATGTTTTTTAAACTGTATATGAGCATCAACTTTGCTTAAGAGGTGATCTCAATGTCTGTCTAAAAATTAATAAAAAATGGTACGTTAATTACTTTTTAAACCTTCTTCTATTTAATTTGTTTAATTTAGTTCATTTATTATCAATTTAGTTCTTTAATTTTCAAAAAATTGAGTTAACGTTGCCCTTTTGTCTAATTGACAATGCCATCAACAAAGTTGAACATGTGTTTATTTCACAAACCGGCAATTGAGTATGTTATGTCAATTGGATAGAAAGGAGTAAGGATAGTATTAACTCAGTTTTGAAAATTGAGAGAATGAGAGAAGGATTAAATTGAACAAATTAAATAAAAATAGGAAAAAATAATTTATTAAAAAAAATGAGGATAAAAAGAGAGAGAAATTGACCATGATTATTTCATTTCTTTTCCAAGGGCAAGTGGACAGACACCAACGTCAGAGTTAAAAACCAAGTACACATCGTGTTAGTTCCATAACTTCCTAGGACATACATATCCATGTTAAAAACCGTCAACTACCAATCACAAACAACAATGGTGTTAGATTAGACTGTTAGCTATTCACACGGGAATGTGATGGAACATATCATCACTGTTCTTCATCTGTGGTTGTTATAGCATTGTAGCTTCGTCAACGTGCGTGTACCTTTCCCTTCTCTTACTACTACACACACACGTTTTTGCTTTGGCTTTGGTTTCCACTTTCCCGAATTAGTTTTTGCTTTATCTATCTTTGCTTCTGCGATGTCTTTGCCACCCTTTCCTCCTTTCCTCTTTCATTGTGTATATTATTTTAGTTTTTAGTAGCAATAAATGCACACGTTTCCTCTTGCTTCAGAAGTTGATAGCCTTGTGCATTAGTCTTCATGTGAAAGGAAAAGATAGTTTGTGTTGTTACATTGGATTTTCAGGGTGGTCTTTAACTAATTTTGTGGTTTTGCTCATAAAAGTTTGGATTTTTTTGGTTTTGGGGGTGTTTCAAGATGTGGAGTAGATGGTGGTGTGGTGGTGGTGGTGTTGGATCATTGAGGCAAAGGGTGTCTTTTGTTTTCAATGGAAGCCATGGTTGCGTGGGAAAGGTTCATCCTTTTGATCCTTTGAGGGGTTTTGGAGGGGAATATTGTGGAGGGGTGGGGTTTGTGTTGAAGCAGATGAAGAGGGGTGTGTGTTCCTCAACTTTACTTTCATCCCCTGCTGGTGTTGGTGGCAACTCCAGTTCATGTGGGAGTGGGAGTGGGAGTGATGATAATGATAATAATAATAATAATTATGGGAATGGAACTGAAGGGTCTATATCGTTTGGTGAGGCTAAGAAGCTTATGAGATTGGTGAATGTGGAATCGCTCAAGATGAAGCTTGGTAGGGATGGGAAGGAGGTTATTCCCTGCTGTGAGCTTCTTCAAGAGTGTAAGACCATGGGTGTTGCTAGGAATTCTGAGGAGGCTTTGGCATTCGCCAAGGTTCTTGATGAGGCTGGGGTTATTCTCCTCTTCCGGGACAAGGTCTATCTGCATCCTGATAAGGTGAGTGTTATCTATTTATGTTTTTTTTTTTTATGGCCAAATGTTAGTGGTTAGTTTTTGTGTGTGGGATAGATTCTAACCACGACCTCTCCCTTCCCCCTTCTCCCTTCAATTATCGAGCTAATCTTATAACTTTTTTTGTAAACCAACCTTATAACTCCTAGTGGTATCTATCTGTGTTTGACTTGTTTCTCTAAAAGAATAATTTGATTGTTCTTGTGGGGCTCACTTAAAACATGATAAGGTTAAGATCTATTACCATATATTCAATGCCAGGAGATGCCATTCATTTCCCCTTTTAATGGTCCCCTAGCCTTTCGGCTATGTTTGGAAGTTTTGAAGATGTTTATGTTGTGTTGCTAAGCATACAACCCTTTTTTAGTAGGAATAGTCCTGCTGGTGATTCATGGCTTGTGAGTATTGTCACCTTTGGATTTGGCTTGTGAGTATTGTCACCTTTGGATTGCAAAATAATATGTTGTTTCAATGATACCCGGTAAGCTTGCCTGGCTAGGACTAGGATAGAACCTTATCTGCTGCATTGATCATCTTGTTTGCTGACATAAACCACATAGGAAATTTATTTTTAAAAAAAGTAGGCAATTGAATAATTAACATGGAATTCTGTTGTCTGCATTAATGTGATTTGGCTCTTACTTGCTAACTGGTAACTAGGAGGCATGGAAACTTCAAAATCGTAGCTGTGTTGGGCCATACCTGTATTAAACACAAACCTATTAATACTTTCAGAAATGGGACAAAACTTAGATGAGTTTCTTGGGCACTTTTAGACTTTAGTACTGTTTTCCAATCAATAATTTAAAATTTTATGTCCATACTAGAAATATGACAAAATCTTAGATGTAGTTCCTTGGTCACTTTTAGTACTATTCTCAATTCAGAATTAGAGTTTCACCTCGCTAACCTATATCGATTTTTAATGCGAGCCTTTACTAAGCAAATTACTAAAGTGAAACTCCAAGTGTAATTGAAAAACAATACCAAAAACATTTAAGGAACTGCTTCTAAGTTTTGTCCGAAAAATATAATAGTAACAAGATGAATCATAACATTTGCTCATTATTAAAATACCAATTATTTCTTTCCATATAAAACTTAGGCCTTATAATCATTTTGTGTCCTATGATTTTTAGATTATTGATACCTTTTGTATTGTGTGGTCAATATTAGGTGGTGGATCTGGTTAGAAGAGCAGTTCCACTAGCACTAACAGCTGAGGATGATCCTATGAGGGAGGAGTTAAAGAAGCTGCAAGAGAAGAAGGCAGAAATCGATGTTTTGGCGCACAAGCAGGTGCGGCGCATCCTGTGGTCTGGACTAGGATTCAGTGTAGTCACTGTTGGACTATTCTTCAGGCTAACATTCTGGGAATTCTCATGGGATATAATGGAACCTATAACATATTTTACCACTTGCACTGGCCTAGTGGTAGGATATGCCTACTTCTTGTTCACTTCAAGAGACCCAACTTACCAAGACTTCATGAAGAGGCTCTTTCTCTCAAGGCAGAGGAAGCTGCACATGAGGTACAATTTTGATGTTGAGAGATTCAAGGAGCTCCAATGCAAGTGCAAAACACCCTTAAATGCCAAAGCCATTTTGAAGAATCGCATGGGATTGGAACTGGATTTGGATGATGTCTTAGACAGAGATTAACATTTTTTTTCTTCTTTCAGGTGGCTTTATAATTTATACTTGCATTACAAAAGAAAAATCTTATAGTTAACCTTTGTTCCCCTCTATAATTTCACTTTTGTTGGGGTGGAGCTTACTCTAACAATTGTTCTGCCTTGTATGAGCCAGCATTATTCTCTTTATGTGTGTGTCTCTCTCTCTCTCTCTCTCTCTCTATATATATATATATATATATATATATAATTTACATATGAAAAAGATTACATGATACATCTTCTTCCCTTTGTTAATGGCACTATATATAGCAAAATATTAGAATTATTTAAAAGAATTTAAGTTTAAGTTTCTTAAAAACGAAAAATTAAGAATTTCAAATATCATTTAATGAAATTAAGATATTTTTAGCAGAAAACATGACAATTGAATATATAAAAAAGAATTGCTTCAAATATTTAACATTTTATACATTTAATGTCAATAAAAGGCTGATATATATTGTTATTGCAAAAGAATTGAGTACGAGCAAGAAAAAAGAAGTGGTTGATGATGTATGGATTGAAACTGATTATCAATGAATGTATTATGATGAGAATGATCTGTTCAAGCCCTAAAAAACGAGAATGATTTTTTCAAAGATTTTAGACGGCAAATAATACAGGATATTAATCTGTTTTCATACCATAGACAAGTATTGAGATAGCAAAAAAATAATGCTATAATATTTAATAATATTATTTAAATCACGTAAAAAAAAATTATTTAAATTTATTATGCACTATTTATTAAATATCATAACCAACAGTATATAAAGAAAATACTAGTTTTTCTATACATTTATATTAATAACATCAACTAAATACTAACTTAATATTTCTGCTTAATTACACCCCATCTTTATTATTCCTTAAACTCTATTTTGCATCCATATCTTCGTTACTTTTTAAACTCTATTGTTATACTCCATCTTCATCCTTCTTTAAACTTTATTTTTACACCCATCTTCATCCTGAAAATTCAAAAATAAAAAATACAATAAGTCCAAAAATTAAAACAAAAACACGTTACTTAGTGATAATATTAATATATATTCAATGACAAAAATAAAAGTAAATAGTTAAGTTTTAGTTCTTATTTGATATTTCAAGGATTTATTTGGCAGTTTGTTAATTTCAGAGATTAATATCACAACACATTTCAATTTTATAGACTTAAATAAGTGTTTACTAAAAAAATTATTAAAAAAACTTGGAAAGGAGTGTACTTAAAATAATAATGGGATAGGGGGTATAAATATCAATTCTCATAAAAAAAAGGCTCAGAAAGACCCATCAGCCCAAGAAGGGCCCGTTAAGACAAAACAGCGGAGAAAGAGCCGAACGGTTTGTAACTTTGTTACTTTGTTTTTATCCAATTTTCGCTTCTTTTTTCTTTTTCTTTTCCGTGGCTGACTTTGTTTGAGTCCACATCTAAGCTAAGCAAAGTAAGCCAAAACGCAAAATCGGTAATTGAATTTTTGGACGTGGAATTCTCGCGTTGGAATTGGAGGGAGAAGAGAAGAGGGTTATTAGCACAACAGCAGCAGAAGAAAAATCGCGTTTGGATGGAAGCTGTGGCGGAGGGGCTATGGGGACTCGCGGAGTACCACGAGAAGAGAGGGGAAATAGGGAAAGCAGTGAAGTGCCTCGAAGCCATATGCCAAAGCGACGCGTCGTTTTTCCCAATCGTCGAGGTCAAGACTCGTCTTCGCATTGCCACGCTTCTCCTTCACCATTCTCACAACGTCAACCACGCCAAGTCACACCTCGAACGTTCTGTTAGTACTCTCCTTTCGTTTCTACTTCCTTTGAATTCAAATTCGAATTTGTGGCTTATCGTTTTATTTCTTTGTTTTTTTTTTGCAGCAATTGCTTCTGAAGTCTATTCCGTCTTGCTTCGAATTGAAGTGCAGAGCGTACAGCTTGCTCAGCCAGTGTTACCATCTCGTCGGAGCTATTCCGCCGCAGAAACAGGTCTTGCACAAGGGACTCGAGCTCGCTGCATCTGTAGGATACGAGTATGTGTTCCATTTTTTAGATCTTAGTTTGGAAATTTTCAATTTTGGGTTTTTAGCTTAGCTCCAATAAAATCTAGTTATAGCTTCAAATTTTGTTATTCGCGTGCGTGCATCTTAGTATAATCAATAGTTGTTGTTACTGACTGCACTTTATTCTCGAATGTTATGCTTCACAATTTCGACGACGCATATGTGCTGCATTGGAAAGTAACCAATGGCGGAAGGCCAAAATTTCGCCATCTAAACATGCCATTGTCGCCATAGGCGGCACCACAGCAGGCCTCCCTTCACAAATTGGCTATAGCGGCCATAGCGCTGCCATTTAACAACACTTGAGTTGTTACTAATATGGTCTGGTTTACCTTTAGTCTTTTTAGGATTTTTATTTTTGGATGCTTATCTTTTTGTAAGGGATTCTTAGGTTGGGTGGAAAATAGAAATGGCTCCTTATTCTTTAGTTCTTTGCTTGAATGAATGATTGTCTTGAAATCTTGAATATGGATTTACTTATTTGTATTATTGTCTGATGGTTACTTATTTGTATTATTGTCTGATGGTTCTATCATTGTCAATATTTATTTTTGTCTTAGATGGTAAGTGTGAAAGTAGTATAATAGAATTGGATCAGAATTGAGGTGAAGAATGTAGTGTTTATTGATGGAACAGACAATTTCTGAATTTGTTTCAAAGTGATACTGAAGAGACCGAGAAACTGTATAAGAACTATGGGGATGCAGAATATCTATTGCAAGTCTAAAAGACTGATTAGTGATTACTATTATTTCGGTTCCACTCCTATTATTTATACCCTGTCATCTGTCCGACTGTCCCACTCTAATTTCTAAATAACTGAGGCTGATCCACCTTTAATTGGGGGTTTACTAATGTAGTAGCTGTCAATAATGCAGTTGTATGCTCCATTTGTAAGTTGTAACAAGCTTGGTGGCTTGGTGCATATGATTTATAAATGTTAAAGGTGTTTGATATTTGATATTAATGAACCACTGGATAAGTGGCACAGTCAGTTATTTATCATTTCTGTTTATAGTGTGTTGTCCAGTTGTTCATATTGTGCATGCTACTTATTCTGCCTAACACTGGTACTACTGCATATTCATAGTTTCTAGTTTATTTTCTTGAAGGATTTCAATGAAGTTGTGGTCTTGCAACTTTAATTCACAGCTTGCAAATGCTTTATCAATTGAAGGGGACTACCAGGGTTCAATCTCTGCCTTAGAGTGTGGATATGTCTGTGCTACTGAAGTATGCTTCCTGGAGTTGCAGGTATGTTGTCAAAGGTTGCAAATTACATGAAAAGACATGCCCTTTGCTTCCTTGTCTGCTCTTTGCCACTGATTTAATAGTGAATTTCTACCATCAATAGATAGAACTTTCAAAAAGCTTGTTGTATGTCACATCTATTGTGTGTCAACGGTCAACTCTCTACTATGCTAAAATGGAGGACAATTTGTGCTTTACTTCAGCTCTGTCTGTAATTTCTTGTTTTATAATAATGGAGCAGATGTTCTTTGCCACTTCAATATTGCATGTCCGCCTCATGCAATGGGATGATGATAATTTGGTTGAGCAAGCTGTTAATCGATGCAACCAGATTTGGAAGTCAATTGATCCTGATAAAGTGAGTGCAAATGTTCTTTAGCTTCTTGCTTTCCCAATTTTCTTTGTGCAGAGAATGCACAGTTATAGACACTATGTTTTCAACTTAGATGTATCATGATTCTTTTTTACCTTTGATCTAATTTATTTTCTCTCGCTTCCACACACTCCTCAGAGACGACAATGCCCTGGCTTACTGTTTTATAATGAATTACTGCACATATTCTATCGACTGCGGCTATGTGATTATAAGAATGCTGCACCCCATGTAGACAATCTGGATGCTGCCATGAAGATTGATATGCAGCAAACACAACATATACAAGAGCTAGTGAAGGAGCTCAATACTTTAGACCAAAGTCTCTCTCGATCTGACCTTCACTACAGGGATAGGACAGCATTATCTAAAAAGCAAACAATGATTCAGGAGCAACTGCAAAACATGACTGGATTGAGTTCAATTGGGCAGGAATCACTGCAACCAGTATATTTTGGTAACGTCAGAAGGGTAATAGGAGATAAGCTTCAGTTAGCACCTCCTCCTATTGATGGTGAATGGCTTCCTAAAAGTGCTGTCTATGCATTAGTTGATCTAATAGTAGTTGTGTTTGGGCGCCCAAAAGGACTTTTTAAGGAGTGTGCAAAACGCATACAGTCTGGGATGCATATAATTCAAGGTTTTTCACCAACTTCTTTTTTGAGTTTGTAATTTTTTCTTCTTTTGGGTTTGATCCCAATTTTTTGCTTGGCACAGAAACAGCCGTACTTATTTTAAGTACAGAATAATAATTACTTATTATGGTATGTGAAATCAGTTTGTATGAATTGGCTGTCCAAATAGCCCTGTGATAATTTTTTATGTTGTCTGAATTATACCTTTTTACCTGCACTTTGACTGTCTATCAATCACCGGCTATTCTATATGTCCAATCACAGCCATAAAATGTCTTTTCTGTTGGTTTCTAGGCTTTAATGTGAAATGTATTAGGAAGAAGAATCAACTTATTAGAAGCATTACTCCTTTGAATTGTTTGTTCTGAAAGCATGATTGGTGAGTGGAGTTGTTTCTTTTATTCAAATGAATTTCCATGCTAGTCATTGCTGTTATGCACTGCTTTGGAGATTGAAAAATTGTAGCCACTTTGGACATATCTTCCCTATGAAAATACTATTTCTTCTGTTGTAATAGTGTCCCACATTGTAAATTTCTCAATTATAACAATTATCAGTTGCCATACACGAGATTTTATTTTGGGCCGGTATTAAAGTATTTAGGTTTATATGTTAAAAAAAGGCTATATATGTAAATGCAATCAATAATATTCAGTTTTTCATATTTTCAAGTTCATCCCTGCAGATGAGTTAGTGAAGCTTGGAATTACCGATGGTGTTAGAGGTGAGATTGGTTATTCTGATCTTGTCTATAAGATGCTTATGCTGCCAAGCAAACAAGGATTCCTTACACAACCTTGTTGAACCTTCTTTTTTTTTTTTTTACCAGAAGTGGATTTACAACACTCTTCTATTTGGATGGCTGGTGTGTACTTAATGCTACTAATTCAGTTTCTTGAAAACAAAGTGGCTATAGAGCTCACACGAGCAGAATTTGTTGAAGCACAAGAGGTTGGTTATCATTCTATTGTATATTTTGTCAGCTCTAAGGATGAGAAGACATGATAAGTTGCATTTTATTCCGTAAAATTTCAAATCCATATTCATAATCTACCTTATTAGCTGGGTAGCTTCTGGTAATATTTTTTTCATACCTTGACTTTAAAAGTTGACAGTTAATGTGCATCCCATTATGTTCCAGAATTGAAATCGTTAATGATAATCACTGCAATTTTTCAGGCTTTGGTACAGATGAAAAATTGGTTCATGCGGTTTCCAACCATATTACAGGCATGTGAATGCATCTTCGAGATGCTTAGAGGCCAATATGCTCATTCAGTTGGCTGTTATCACGAAGCTGCTTTTCATTTTATTGAAGCAGTGAAGGTATATTTTTATTTATATATGATATGTCTATGACATAAATGGGATATTTTAGTAGTGAACAAGATGTAGTCTCTATAGTTTTGGTGATTGAGTTTTTGACACATCTATAAACTGATTTGGGATGCTGGAGACCAAATTTATGTTTTTCTGTTTAGAGCTTGCTATAAATTGTTTGATGGGGATAACTTCAAGATATTTGTGTGTAGCTTACAGACAGCAAATCAATGCAAGCTATGTGCCAAATTTATGCAGCTGTCTCTTACATCTGCATTGGTGATGCTGAATCTTCTTCACAGGTGGAGAAATATCTCTAATTGCAAATTAAATTGGTTCCACTTCCACATACTTTCTTTTTTAAGTAATTTAATTCCATGGAGAATATTTTTTAATTGAATGATAGTTTTCCCACAGGCACTTGATTTGATTGGTCCAGTTTATGGAGTAATGGATTCTTTCGTAGGAGTTAGAGAGAAAACAGGTGTTCTTTTTGCTTATGGTCTTTTATTGATGAAGCAACAGGATCTACAGGAAGCAAGGTAAGTTTTTTGATAGCTAGTGCAATAATCTGTGCTATGAATATGTGCTAAGTTTACAATCTACAATTTTAATGTATGTCAGTTATTTTTTTAGTTTTACAAAAAATGTATGTTGGTAGATATTAATATAATAAGTATTTACAAAAACATATAGATTACCATAAAAAAAAAGTTATGAATAAATATTTAATTAATCTATTTTAGTTATCCATCCACATGAAAAAATGTACTTTACCTGTAGTTATTCATTATTATACTTTTTGTTGTATATTATTTAAGATCCCCTGTTGAACGAATGATCCTTGACCCTTTTACTTCACTGTGTCAGTTTCTAAAACATGGATACAAACAATAGGAACTGTTGCTGTGCCTTCTGTTGGTTCTAAACATAAATTTAGAGACAAAAATTTCATTCTTATAAAAAAAAAAACAGTGCTATGCCTTGGTGAACGTTTCTTTAAATGATTATCCTATAATAGATTTGACAGTTATATGGATTATGGACCTTAAAATTAAGTAATCTCCAGAATAGAACCTCACTTGCGACTGAACACTTACCTCCATCCACATATTTAATTTCTATCTCTTATACCTTTAAGTTGCACATTTGTTGCAGGAATCGTTTGGCAAGGGGATTGCAGCTGACACATGTGTATTTGGGGAACCTTCAACTTGTTTCACAATATTTGACGATCCTTGGTAGTTTGGCCCTTGCATTACGTGACACTGTACAAGCCAGAGAGATATTGAGATCTTCTTTGACCTTAGCAAAGAAACTTTATGATATTCCTACTCAGATTTGGGTGCTATCTGTTTTGACAGGTACTTATCTAAGACTGCCTAGGTTGTGAATGCAGCAATTCTAGTGCTCCCTAGTTACACACTTTGTTGATGAGTACTTGGATAGCCACCAGAGTGTCTTGCCTTGGTTGCTAATTTGATGTGCTAATTTCTGGTTTAAACTTTGAAGATAAACCATGTGTAAGAGTAGCTGGTATGTAAGTGGGGTAATAATTAAGTTTTCGACATGGCGTCTTGGCATCTACTTGGTGTATTTAATTGGAGGTTACAAGTTCAAGTCTTATCTCCATTTCTTGGAGTAAGGTTGTGCACATCTAACTTTCCCCCAAACCCCATCAAGTGGGAGCCTCGTGACTGGGCTGCCTCTCTCTCTCTCTCTCTCTCTCTCTCTCTCTCTCTCTCTCTCTCTCTCTCTCTCTATATATATATATATATATATATATATATATATAGGGATTTGCTAACGTACTCACCCTTGTTTTTTAGTATGAGTGCATTAGCAAAATCCACCATGGCTAGTTTTGTTAACACATTCATACTAAAACACAAGGGTGTGTATATTAGCATAACACACACACACACACACACATATATATATATATATATATATATATTATTTGTATCTTCTGCTCGAATGTTCCATTTTTAGTTATAACACTTGTATGTATTCTCGATGTATCTTGTAAGATTTATTTTTATTGAAAAAATGTTCAACTATACTTCCTGGCTCTTGCAGCCTTATATAAAGAATTAGGTGAAAGGGGGAATGAAATGGAGAATGCTGAGTATCAAAATAAAAAATTAGAAGATTTGCAGAGGAGACTTGCTAATGCACATGCATCCATTTATCATATTGAAATAGTAAGTTCACCTCGACAAAGAATCGGTACGCAGTATGTCTTTGGGTATACAGTTATTTATTGTTTATTTCACCATTTTGATTAACAGATTGACAAAGTAAGACTTGAAGTTCACCAATTAAACGATTTGGACATCAAGCGTGCAATGGCAGGCCCAACTATTGGAGTCAATCTTGATATCCCAGAATCTATTGGTCTGTCAGCACCCTTACCTGCTCCATCATCGTCAAGGCTAGTTGATATAGACACAAGAAGACGTGGAAAACGGAGAATTTAGTGTTTTCCTTATGCAGACAAATACATTATTGTGAATTAATTGCTAGCTATTGCTCCAAGGTCCAAGTGGGTTGAAGAGGTTAGCAGATAGGGTTTCCAGCTTACCAGCAAGGTTCTTTTATCACGTGCATCACTGTTAAAAGATCCTGTACAGTTAATTAGGATGTTATCCATAAGTTATAGATGGAATAGATATTAGAACTCACCAGCTAACATTAGAATAGGGTTCTTTTTTGTATCAAAAAGAGAGGAAAAAATGTAGAATAGGTTTTTAAGGAAGTTTCTTAGGATTTCTTTTCTGTGCTCCAGCTGTTTATAGCATTTTTCAATTCACGAAAGTCAGTATGCTTTCTTATAAAGATGTCATACTGTAAATTAATTGCAAAAGTTTTAGTGATATAGAATTTCGTGTACACCAAATCTGTATGAAATGTTTTGTTCTTTGTCATTAAACCTTGAGATTGTAGCATTCATGGTTGTGGCAGATCTACTTTACGAAGGAACTTCATTTTCCCTATGCCCAATTGCGGTCCCTTTTCATGGCCATGCATTGTGGAATGTCAAAAGCTTAGATCTATTTATTTGATTGTTCCCTTACCACTAGAGGGGGTGGGGGAATCAGGATCTCCATGGTGGAAGATGGGGTCTTTCACAAGATCTGCATTCTTTTCTATTTTTTTTTACTCTCTCTCCTGAACAATTTTTGGAGACAACCAACAAACGGATCAATAAAGAGGGGGAAGAATAGATCTAGTGGAGGGTTATGCATAGTAGCATCGAGGTAGGCACAATGGCCCGCGTTAGCAATGACTCCATCAACAAGATCTGGTCTCCTTGAGCAATTATGAAGCATAGTAGGTAGGGATGACAAAGTGGGTCAGTCCACCAAAAACGGACTGGGCTGATCCTAGTCCACAAAAAAATGGGGTGGACCGGGCTGACCCACTTTGTAAAGTGAGTTAGTAATGCTAGTTCGTTTCACTTTTCTTAGTGGGCTAACCTGCTGGGCCAAGTTTATTTTTCCATCCCTTTAAATCTCCAAAGATGACAAAGTGGATTAGTCCACCAAAAATGGATTGGATTGATCCTAGCCCACAAAAAAAATGGGGTGGGTCGGACTGGCCCACTTTACAAAGTGGGCTAGCAATGCTAGTTCTCTCCACTTTTTTTAGTGGGCTAAATGGGCTAGTTTGTCGAGGCAGATTCATTTTGCCATCCCTAATAGTGGGAGGCTGGAGAGGAAAAGAAAAAGGAAGAGTAGGAGAGGGAGAGGTTGGGAGCGAGCACAAGATGGAGGGGCTAAGGAGGTTGGAGCAGAAAGGAAAGAGCGAGACACGAAGAGGCTGCGAAGGAGGGTGGTGGCAGAGGAGTGTGATAGTAGCATAAGCGTGGAGGGACTTCTCAATCTCAAGGAAGAAAAAAGAAGAAAAGAAAAAGGGGGAAGGGGAATGGAAAAATGAGGTGGGGGAGTCGGAACGTGTGAAACAGTTTAAACATTTAATTTAATTTAAAATAATTCATAAAATATATTTAAGTGTGTTTCATTATTGGATCTACGAGAAGTGTATGAAGATTTTAAATTGAGATCTACCATTAAAACAAAAAAAAAAGAAAGATTTTGATATAGATGTAGTACTATGAGATTTATCAATAAATACTCTAAGATTCCAAAAATGAAATCTATTATTATAGATACTCTAACCTTTATTACATAAAAATAGATATCTAGTACATCATAACAAACTCATTGAGTAAGCATAACCGAACATGTGCATATGGTTCAAATTGTGTGAGCTAAGTGAATCATTATCTAATGCAACAACAGAGACAGCTATTCTTTAATTCAGTACAATCATTCGTCAATTGATTCTCCATGTTTAACACCAAAGATCAGCCTAAGAGGTCTTATACTTGATTGAGTCTTAACAATTCGCCAATGTATGAAATTTGCAATTTGCCAGTTATGTATCGGCTGTCTCTGCCAGTTCTTGCACATTGTCTAATTGAGAAGCTAAAGATTTCATTAAAAATAAAATAAAAAAGTAAATGCAATTATTGACTCCAAATACACTAATAAACCACTTGATGTTTGCCCACCAACCAAGACAAATTTCATGCTTCATTTAGATTACTAATATCAGGATTTATAACAGGCTAGTATTGTGTCCCTAAATTTACAAACATTCTATCACGAATGGCATAAACAAAAGAGAACAAGATAAGCTGCGTGCCATTCACCTGTCATGGTACTCTGGACCAATTATTGCTCTATATTTAACTGACTTTACAAAGTGCCTACTTTGTATCTCTGTATTGTGGTCCTCTAGCACCTCTTGTGCAATTATATATATATATATATATATATATATATATATATATATATATATATATATATATTACGTTTGGTTATTAAAAGAAAAATGGGTCATGACCTAAATGTGAGTAAAAAACTACACACTTACAAAGATAAGTTACTGTGTATTGATTGGTGAATTTGGGTGGGGGTGGATCTTCTAAATTAGAGGATGACCCGTGACCTTAGAAAAGTTAACCGACAAAAACAAACACCGAATCACAAGAGTTAGAACAATGACAGAAACCATGATAACAGCAAAGATAATTAACATCGTATAAGTTATGCTAAAAGTATCGTTGTCATCTGCATTGGATAGTTGACGAGGATAGTTGACATTCGATCGAGGTGGTAGTAGTAGTAGCTGACAATGCTGCTGCTGCTGAGAACAAAATCAGAATGAAGAGAATCATGGACATGTGCTTTTTCTACATTGTGTTGAGTTGAGCTACTAGTGGAAAGTGGAGAATGCATGGTCTGTGTATATATTTGAACGACTAAAGTAATTTTGCATATAAGATCATTCTAAATGAGGAAAGATTCTGCCCCCAAGTGCATGATGAGTTGATGACTGTTGTAAATGAGGAAACATTAAGAATTGGGTGTGAGCTCCTCTCCGTACGTTTGTGATGCTATTTTAAATAGTTTTATTTTATCGAAAAATCCCACTAAATTTGGCTTGAATGGGTTTGAATCAATATTTATGGTGTTCTGTTACTGCAAAAAAGGACACTATTCGCACGGACATTTGTTATTGACATATCTAAAATGTCCCGCTGCAAAAATAACTTTCGTCAACAAGATAATTGTCATTGCTTAAATGATAGTTGCAAAATGTTTGACAGTAACATTTAGCATACTGACATTAAAAAAAAAAAAAAAAAAAAACTTTTTTGCAGCTATAATAACAAATTCTTGTTGATGGAGTTTTTCATGCAATATTGGCCTTGTTGGCAAAATAAATTTTTATCCCGATGACAATCACATGCATGTCGCTCGCAGATGCCTATCTATGCCAACAATATAATTGTTGCTAGGAAAAAGTCGTTTTAAATTTTATTCTTTTTGTAGTATATTATGCTTGACAGTTTTATTCTTAATAGTATACACTTTGATAATTTGTCATCTAACTTAATTTATTTGACCAGAAATTTAATTAATATAAATAATGTCTTTTATATTATTATCTAATGCTATTTTTTCTGTAAAAGAAATCTGTGATATTTTTGTTTTGTGCAAAAATCTCACTAAATTTGACTTGATTTGGAATTAATATTCATGGTGGTCTATTATGCAGCCTGACATATTTATTCTTAATAGTATGCACTTTAATAAGTTGTAATATAATTTAATTTATTTGACCAACAATTTTTTTTACAATATTTGACCAGCAATTAGATTAATATAAAATGATTTCTTGATTTATAAAAAACAATCTTAGTATTATATAATCTGATTTTTATTTTTATTTTATGGAAAAATGCACTAAATTAAAGATTTGTAAATTTTTGGAGAAGTGCTAGTAACACTATCTAACAAAATTAATACAAGAGTAAAATATATTTTTAATTTTTCAATTTTTATAGTTTTTGTTTTTAGTCCTTTCTCTAATATTTAACCGATCTTGGTCTCTCATCTATTTCTATGTTAAGTTTTTTGTCTTTTTTTACTGTCAAGAGTCTTCATTAAATGATGATTGACAATTTATTATTATTTTAAAATATTTTTTGTGTCAACATTATTTTAACTAACGATTAAAAACTAAAAATGGTCACAAATTTCTTAGATAAAAAGTTTTAAACATTTTTTAGCGGTTTTAAACAGCCATAATCAATTAGAATAAAAAAAATCCACATAATCTCTCCACATCAATCCATTCGAAATGCTTCATCTTTTCTTTAGTGATGATAAAGTAAGTTAGTCATAAAAAACAAATTCACCTTACTTTTTTTAGTGGCTAAATAGGCTTACTCACAAAATCAGATCCATTTTGTATGACAAAGTGGTCCAATCACAAAAAAAAAAAAAACAGATTAAGCTAACCCTAGCTCACATAAAAAACGAAATGAATAAGACTTATCTACTTTACAAAATGGGGGCTAACTCTCCTCATTCTTTTAGTGGACTTTTCCAATTCAATGACCCTCCTCACTAGATTAATGGCAAAAAATTAAATTTAATATAAATTAAATAAAAAATTAGCAAAATGGTGCAAGCAAGGCAATATTTAGCAATTTAGGACACTCAAACATGCCCAAAATAGGGCGGGTTTAAACCCGCCCTATTTTGGGCGTGTTTCACCAGATGTTGACACGTGGCAGCCATGCAGACAGGGTACAATGAGATCGCAAACTTCGGAAGGCCATAACTTTTGACTGGGATGTCCGATTGAGACGAAACCGGTGGCCACGCACTCGAAATTGAGAGGAGAAGCCCTAGGCAAGTCCCTGTCCAAATTTTTTTTCCAAAAGAGGCCTCTAAGTGCCTCAAAATTGCGATTTAATCATTGAAGCTACAAAAAATTTCATATTTTCTAATTTTTTATCTATTCAATTAGTGAATTGCAATCTATTCTTTATTTATCTAATTACTTCTCTTAATTTCGAGCATTCTGACATAAAATACGTCATCATCGGACATTGCTACGAGAAATTACGACTGTTCAAAGTTATATGCATCGTCGATATTATAGTCTAATTTTGTTCAATTTTTTAAATTATTTTTGCGACCACAACAACATGGTTTTTTAGGATTTATGGTTTAGGGTTTCGAGTTTAGGTTTATGATTTAGGATTTAGGGTTTATGCTTTAGGGTTTAGTGGTTTAGTGTTTAGGGTTAACTAATCCAAAGCCCTAAACCACTAAATCCTAAACCACTAAACCCGAAACCATTAAAAATCTGCAGCAAGAACCTTGACGTACATTGTTTCAACTTGTGTCAAGTCCATCATCATATACACAGAGAAGAAGCAAAACAGAACCATCAACAGTTAATCATTAACCCAAAGTCCTAAACCCCTAACACTAAAACCATCAACACTAACCAATTATCCAAACACACTATCCCTTAGCCCTAAACACATAAACCTTATCCCCCTAAACCATTAACCTAATCCAACAGTTAATCATTAACCCAAAGCCCTAAACCCCTAAACCGAACCCACTAAACCCTAAAAAATTAACCAAATCCAACAGTTAATTAACCCACAACCCTAAACAAATGCATAAATTTCCAAAATTATACTGTAAAATAGACGATGCATATAACTTTGAACAGTCGTAATTTCTCGTAACAATGTTCGATGATGACGTATTTTATGTCAGAATGCTCAAAATTAAGAGAAGTAATTAGATAAATAAAGAATAGATTGCAATTCACTAATTGAATAGATAAAAAATTAGAAAATATGAAATTTTTTGTAGCTTTGACGATTAAATCGCAATTTTGAGGCACTTAGAGGCCTCTTTTGGAAAAAAATTTTGGACGGGGACTTGCCTAGGGCTTATCCTGTCAATTTCGAGCGCGTGGCCACCGGTTTCGTCTCAATCGGGTATCCCAGTCAAGTCAAAAGTTATGGCCTTCCGAAATTTGCGATCACATTGCACCTCGTCTGTATGACTGCCACGTGTCAACATCTAGTGAAACATGCCCAAAATAGGGTGGGTTTAAACCCGTCCTTTTCTGGGCGTGTTTGAGTGCCCTAAATTGCTAAATATTGCCTTGCTTGCACCATTTTGCTAATTTTTTATTTAATTTATATTAAATTTAATTTTTTGCCCTAAATTAATTGATTTTCATTTCCATTTCATTTTCTCTCTGTGTAAGGACTCCCCCCTTCTTTTCGTTTTCTTCCTCCATCCAGCACATGTCGCTTTCGCAACCCAAACACTCCCCCCCAAAAGAGCACGAAAATTGGGGCAACTTCCTGAGCTTCATCAAGGAGACAAAGTTAAACACACACACACGCATATATATATATATATATATATATATATATATATATATATATATATATATATATATATATATATTCATTTTGTCATTGTAATTTTTTTTTTCGTTTTTACTTCCTGCAAGTTATGTATATTCATTTTTAATCCTGGTAAATTTATAACTTAACACCCTCGAACACAATTGGATAAAAATAATCAAATTGAGATATTTTTTTTTTAAAAAGACCTGATTACAACTTTAAAAAATCTTAATTGAATATTTTAAATAAATAAAAAAGATCACACAACACATCAGCAACCATTCTAACATAACAAATAACATGATATTTAAACATATGTCATCTCATCAAATATTAGGTAGCAACTAACAAGGATTAATTTAATCTCTTCTAAAATTATAAAATTATTAGACATTAAAATAGATTTGTATTTTTTGAAAAGATCTGAATATTGTTTCAAATTCTCACAAACACAAACTTGAAACTAAACTTAAATACGAGAGAGTAAAAACATTTTTTTTTTTTTAAAATCTAAATCATATTTAGGTAAACTAAAACCATATTTTTCAAATTCTGTCCATCGTTCTCAGAATTTCAAGTATAGAAACGTAGTCCAACTGTCTCTGTTTCATTTTTCCTTATATTTCTGTGGGGAATGAATGATGTGTGCATTAACTTCATACCAAAAAGTCAGCACATTGTATTGCTTTTGATTTTCTAAATCATACAGTAATGTCTCCCCTATCTCATTTCCAATTCCATCTTACCTTCTTCAATTCCAATCCCATTAGGGTTTGTTTCTAAACTTCGCCAATCCGTCAAACTTGAGAAAGTTCTCTGCTTTGCTTCAGACCCATTTGCAGAAGCGAAATCAAAACACAAAAAAGCTCTAAACTTGAGCAAAAAAAAAAAAAAATGCTCGCTGCTGCTGCTTCAGCTTCTCGGCACCTTCTTCAACGCGATGCCAGCATCGGTGCTTGCAGTGGCAGTGGCAATCGAGTTCGCTCTCTTTTGACTGCTTCTGCCATCACTACAACCTACCCAATTCGCATTAGAAAATGTTACAGTAAAGGTTATGGAATCAGTTTCAATGACCCCAAATACAGAACGAGCCCAAGTTTGTTTTTTGTTGTAAAGGGGTTCCTCTCTGATTCATCAAATTCTAATTCCCCACATGGCAGAGTTACCAGACCTTACTTACCACACCCTGTTAATGTTAGTTCAACTGCCTAACTTTTTTTATTTTTTATATTTCAGACAACTTAAATGCTGTTTCTTAGGTGCTTTTAGTGATGTTCTCAAATTAGAATTGAAATTTCATCTCGACAATCTGTACAATGAAGGTTTACATTAAAGACCAATATAGGTTATTGAGGTGAATAAACATCGGTTACCAAGGTGAAACTCTGATTCTGATTGAAGAACAATACTGAAACAAACTCGAGAAATAGTATATAAGTTTTGTCCTTTTATTTTTGGTTCTTTTGAAGGAATGACTGTGATTGGTTCAAATTCAATGGCTTTTTGATGTTGATTGTGGTTGTGGAATTGTGTGGAACAGAGTTCAAATGTGGATGGGCGAGTATTGTTCTCAACTTCAACTAAAACTGATGATGGAAGTCAGAGCCAAAAGGCTGCTGCCTCCACCATTGGTAAATCATCACTACCGCCGCCACCTGGTGGGCAAGCTGCTGATGTCAAGATCCTTCGCACGCTTGCCAGTTACTTGTGGATGAAAGATAATCTTGAATTTCGGGTTCGGATTGTTGCTGCGTTGGGTTTGCTTGTTGGGGCTAAGGTACTAGGCCTGGTTGGTTATTGTTCGTGGTTTGTGGTTAACTTGCAGATGCTGATCAGTGACCCTTATTTGTGGTTGGACATGTTTTTTTTTCTTCAGATTTTGAATGTTCAGGTGCCTTTCTTGTTCAAGCTTGCAGTTGATTCGTTGACAGCTGCCACGGGGAGTGTGGGTGCTCTTGCTTCCAATTCAAGTGGGTTGGCTCTTTTCGCAACCCCTGTGGCAGTGTTGATTGGATATGGGATTGCACGGTCAGGAGCTTCTGCTTTCAACGGTATTTTTATACTTTTTTGTGTCTACCTGCTAAAGCTGGTTTATCCATGAGAGTGGCATTGGCAGGTTTTGCAATTCTAAATTCTAATGCTTAGGCTTCTCAAACGAAACCATTCTTTAAGTTATGATTTATGCTTATTGGATTGCACCTATATTTATAGTGTTAATTGTAGAGAAGTAATTAGACTAGGAGCAAGGATAAGATATATCCTTAAGAGCTGAAATAAACTGATTTAAAGCACAAAAACAAAAGAAACAGTGATAACTAGGAGTAGAGCAGGGCTGCCCAATCCTTCTGCATATTGGACATGGCAACACCATTACACATTAGTAGAGAGAGCTTGATAGCATACCCCTATCCCAAAGCAAATTGAAGGGAAATTGAAACCGCTATGCCTATTAAAGATTCTGATTTCTCAGTAAACTGCATATTAAGTATGATCCCACAAGAATAACTAATAAAGTTCTCATTTGATAAGAATTTGGGCTTCCTGACTAGTTAAGAATGACTTAAATGCCAAGGTATGACTTTAAAAGAGTTCAGAACATACTTCAAGCTCAATAATAGCCAAAGCCTAGCTTACCCAAAAGACAAAAAAATGCTACAGAAATTACTCAAATATCTACTAAAAAATTGTCCACAAGGGTTCCTATTTTTAACTATGTCCAACCAAAGTTATGAAATGAGATCAGACTCACTGGTACGACCAATGGACCAGCTAGGTAATTTGGTCTGGTTGGCATATTAGATTGGAAATGCATACAACCTAGTATAAACTATGAGGACTCAGCGAGTTTAAAAAACTGGTGAACCAGTCAGGTGGTACAAACTGGATAAGTCAAACCTTTTTCTGTGAAAACCTAGTGCCACTGTCACTTGCTTCCACATCAGATCAATTCATGGCCTTTTGCTTGTTCATTGCTGGTGCAGAGCCATCAATGTTCTTTCTGTTGTTATCATAATTTACCTTGGCCGCCTTTCATATTTTGTCTGCCAAAGTTCATCCTTCATGATTCTTAGAATTTGGTTTTAGGGTCTAACTCAACCCCACAAAACCAGCTTGTAAGGAGAGGCTTTCCCAAGCTTTATAAACTCTATTTAAACCATATCACTACTTCTCTGATCGATGAGACTAAACAGCACCGTTGAGGTTGTAATTAAGGAAGTCTTGAAGAGTCCACAATTAAGGCGGGCTAGGAGTGGTTGACCACAATTAAGGTGACTTTCCAACAATGATGAAGTGGTTTAAGATGAGACAATGTGAGGAATTTAGAGAGAGGTGTAGAAGAATTGAAGACAAAGTGAAGGGAGGTGGGGATGTTGTATCAAGTGCTTATCACTAGGCCGAAGGTAATAGCTAATAGAAAGGGTTCAACTTTATTTTCTCAAAGATAATTCTTAGAATGATGTAAATCATAGAATCAAAACAGAGTGAATGAAATGACGGAGTGCATCTGCATTTTTTGTGTGACCGCAAAATTCCTCTTAAGCTAAAAGGAAAATTCTATAGAACAATTGTAAGACCTGCAATGTTATATGGAGCTGAGTGTTGGCCAGCCCCTAGGCAATATGAACATAAAATAGGGGTAACAGAAATGAGGATGTTAAGGTGGATGTGTGTTTATACGAAGATGGATAAGATAAGAAATGAAGATATTCGACGAAAGGTAGCAGTAATACCGGTGAGTGAAAAGATGATGGAGCATAGATTGAGGTGGTTTGGACACGTAATGAGACGACCCATGAATGCTTCTATAAGAACAATAGTTTGTTACCAAGAGCTCGTCACAAAGAGATGTAGAGGTAGACCGAAACTTACTTGGAAAAAGGTAATTAATGGAGTGAGATATAGTTTGGTGGAAGGTGTGTCTTAGGACAAAATGGAGAAAAGTTATAAGCTTGGTAAAGGGTTAGACTCGTTATTATCTCTATGTTCTAGATGATCTCTTTTTAGTTTATTTCCTCTTTATTTTTCCCCTCGTCCTTTTCTTTTATCTTATTTTCTTTTCTTTTGTCTCATTTCTCCTTTTTTCTTCTTCAACTTCTTCGTATCTATCATTGGATTCATCTACCACCGAACCCAATTAACTTGGGTTAAAGGTGCTGTTGATGTTGATGTTGATGATTCTTCGAGCCATATCAATCGTAAGGGGATGCACCCATTGTAAGCATCATGGGATAAGAATATGTTAAGCCCATAAAATCTTATGGGTGATTTTGACCAAATAAAATCAAAATAAGGAGCGGGTCTAGAAAATGGAAGACAATGGTTCAAATTTCAAAAATTAATATTTAATATATATTATATACTTTTTATTACCTTTAGCAGTGTGTCATCACTCATTAGAAATGTGTGCTAGATGTTAGCTCATTTGACGTGTTTTAGAGGGTTGGATTGACCAACTTTAGCAAAAAGCCAAAATTCATATTTTTTGCTATATTTTATAATAGTAATTTTGTAGGGAATGTAAAATATTTATTGCTAAGTTTTCAAAATTTTATTTTTAATTTATATTCACATTAATTATTATATACCTGGTTTATCAGTTTGAGCATGTTTCTTTGAAAAAAGGCTTGTTTTTTCATGATTCATTCCAATAATTTTATTTATTTGATGGAACTACTTGTGGCAGAACTGCGGACTGCTGTATTCGCAAAAGTTGCAATGCGAACAATTCGATTAGTATCAAGGAAGGTATGCACACTGCTTTCATGGTTTCTGTACATCTAATAAGGATAAGTATTTTTAGTTCATCTGTTTGTATATTGCAATAATAGGTTGCATTGATTTTGGATTTGTTTATGTATAAAATGATATTGTGAGAAAGAATAGTGCATCCCTGCTTGTTTTAAAGTGTGTTAATTTTATGAGGTACTTTAATTTAAATCAAGGGTAGATACTCTCTTACTTCATATTTTTTCATTCTAGGGGAGAAATCCAAAATCCCTCTTTAAACAGCTTCACCCCCCTTCTTTTGCAAAATCACACTTTAGTTGGTTTTATGATGTTAAAATACTCAATTGACGCTAGTATCTGACTGTTGTAGGTCTTCTCACATTTGCATGACCTTGACCTTCGGTATCATCTAAGGTATGTGTTGTAATATAATTAGTAGGATTTACTCCTACTGTTAGACTTGTGTGAATTGTGTTTATTCCTGCACTTAAGAATGTCAACATTCACTATTGAAAACTGATTTAAATGTGAATGTTATTAACTAAGCCATCAAAGTCACAAAATATTCATCTCTATTCATGCTTCTCTTCTGCATTTTGAGTGTTTGTCTATTGTTTACTTGTGTACCCCTCTCACCTAGTTATTGTTTTTCCAGCCGAGAAACTGGTGCATTAAGTAGAATAATTGATCGTGGTAGTCGTGGAATAAATTTCATTCTCTCCTCTATGGTGTTCAATGTAATACCCACCATATTAGAGGTACGTCTCAGTTATTTCCTTGTTGCTTATTTATTCCGCCAATGTTACTCACTATTAAGCATAGAATATATTTAGCAGGAACTGCATTTTTGCTTGTGGATTCTTGTTGTCGTTGATTTTTTTTAATGATCTTTTAAAATTATTTTGTCATCCCAACTCTTGCTTGCTATTTTTTCTGTGAACAACTTCAGCAGATTTAACATGTATCCATCCAGATATCTATGGTAGCAGGTATACTGGCCTACAAATTTGGAGCTCCCTTTGCGCTGATTACTTCCTTATCAGTTGCTGCTTATGTTACTTTTACACTGACTATCACACAGGTATCATCTAGTATTGTTAAGCTTGGAATTGTTTGGTACTCCCTTGTATTGATTCTTGGTCTTGTTGTATATGTTAATGACATTGTGTCAGCTTTGTACATCATTTCATGTCTTATACTTTCTTATATTTGAATTGTGGTGGTGAAATAGTCAGGATCCTTGTGTGCAAAATTATCACTTCTCTTTTTTCTTTTGTTCCTCCTATTTTTTGGATAAGAGGAATGGGATTGGTTTCTACAAATTAAAACAAGTGAAACCTAAAAGTTCCATTATACACCAAAAGAACGTGAATTGCCAAATCTTTCCCTCAATCAGTTACCGAGCCAAAGAAGCCTTCTTAGAATTATGAACCTTATGTTCCAAAAATAGCACCTGATAGTAGCCTGGGTTGCACATTAGCATAAAAGGTTAACCCCCTTACTACTACCAAAATCACTGGTTGACTTAATAAACACATTTAGTAATTTTTCTTTTTAAAACTTGTATGAAATAAAGTTTCAGTTTTCACTTCTCAGTAACAAATATTTTGTTATTGGCCAACTAATGAGTTGGTAGGATAAATAGATTTTTGTATGATACAGTGGATTTGTTGAAAAATCAGTCAATTATAGTATTCATTTACTCATGTTGTCTGGTTTTTTCAGTGGAGGACTAAGTTCAGGAAAGCCATGAATAAGGCGGATAATGATGCTAGTACAAGGGTTATTGATTCACTTATTAATTATGAGGTGAGCATTCCAGTCATCAATGCCAGTTTTTTAATGTTATCCTCATTTTTGTGTTTTTGTTACCACTTTTTTTTTTTCTTGATTTGCAGACTGTGAAATATTTTAATAATGAAGTATATGAAGCTGATAACTATGACAAATACCTAAAGAGTAAGTAATTGATTATTCTTGTTCAATTGGGTTTGAAAACTGCCAAATGACACTAGTTATTTTGCATATTCTAATTGCACATATATTGTTCTGGAATGAAAATATCTTGCAATCAAGCAATACTTAGATACTTGTATCTGTAGATTCTGTACAATTTGGTATTTTGGTTTATCTTTTAAAATAAAATTTTAGTAATGCTGTGTTGGCTATTTTTGTCTTATGAGAATTAGGTATTAGGTATTAGTTTTTTTTTTTTTTTTTTTTGTCTTCAATTTTCTTGTGTTAGTAAGTTGATTTTCACTGTTTGGAAAAACACAAGTCCTATATCAGTATATCGGCTAGAGATAGTATCAAAATATAATATATAAGTGGGGGACGACTCTCACCTTATAGTCGGTTTTGTAGGGTTGAGTGAGTTAGTTAGGCCCTAACCCAAATTATAAGATTCGCTATATATGCATTGCCTTCAAATAATTTTTTTTTCTGTTGAAGATAAATTAGGTAGTCAGTTTAAAAAAACACATTTTCAAACCAAGCTTTACTTTTTGTCAAGTCTCACTTTTGGCATGCATAGATGAATTCACTGTGTTCATGACTTCATGTGTGTTACAATTTCTTTTAATGAAATTTGGGAGTTAATTTTGGATAAGAAGCATATAATGTATTTAATACTTAAATTTGTTGATTGAATTGGAGGAAAGGAAGGGCAACACATTTTTGTAGTACTCATCCAATGGCTATTTTGGAGGGTTTTCGCTTTTGGACATGTAGAGAGATTAGCTAGCTTTGCTTATTTCTATCACAGAAGTATGCTTGCTCATACAAAACACGAAGATGCAGTGATGGGTTATGAAATTTTTAAAGATAAATATTAAATATATGCTAGTTGCAACCACATATTCTGTGGAGGTGTTCTGATTTGCGGCAGCTTCTGTGTTATTCCTTTGCTTCTCTGTTAATGAGGGTTTCCTTATTCCTTTCTTCTTAATTCTAATCTTTAATGTCTCATCTTATTAACAAAACGGAAAATATTGGCAGCTTCTCTAATTTCTTGTGTTTTCTCTTATTCTTTTTCAAAATTGATGTTGCTTGTTCTGCTGTGGTTTGTAATATCATTGTTTAGGGTATGAGGATGCTGCTCTGAAAACCCAACGCAGTCTTGCATTGTTGAACTTTGGTCAAAATGTTATATTTAGTACTGCTCTTTCATCAGCAATGGTTCTTTGCTCTCATGGGATCATGGATGGCACAATGACTGTTGGTGATTTGGTAAAGTTTTGTCAAATTTAATTCTATTTTGAGGGTCAGGTAGCTTTGCTTCATTGAAATTTGAAGTTTTTATTTGGTCTTCAATGTTGTGGTTTGCTTTTACATAAAAAGGATTCCTTATCCTCCCATTTCTTTGAAATTATCTTCTCGTAGTCAAAATGATTTTTTTTCTTAAAATAATTAAAGAAAATTATTCAATCCATATTTAATAATTATTACCGGGAGTATAATTTAAATTCAACATGCAGGTAATGGTGAATGGGCTTCTCTTCCAACTCTCTCTTCCACTCAATTTCCTTGGTAGTGTTTATCGTGAGACTATTCAGAGTCTAGTTGACATGAAGTCCATGTTTCAGTTACTTGAGGTATCTTCCCCGTGGAATTTTAATGAATTACCTTGCAGTTAATTTTAAATATGTATTTTAGATTATGAAATTTCTTTCTTTTACTTTACTATGTACCATACATGAGTTCAGAATATGGATTGCTACAATTTTTTGGCAGCATGGATAATTCTGTAGTTTCTTCTTATTTGAGTTAGTATACTTTATTCCTAATTGCTAGGTGGTTGTTTATTTCTTTCTGTTGATGAATTTTTTACATTCTTGTGAGCTTCATGGAGTAATTGCAAACATGTTCTGTGTTACTTTGTTCATAACATCTGTATTGTTGTCTTCATGTATTCAAAGATATGTTGTCTAAGTATGTCATGTTTACCAGTAATTTTCTCTGCCTTCCTGATTCTGTGATACCGTTTCTTTGCTTTTTCTATAATCTTTATCACAGGAAAAAGCAGATATTAGGGACAAAGAAAATGCAAAGCCTCTGAAATTTAACAGGGGAAGAATCCAATTTGAGAATGTACATTTTAGGTGCGTGATGCCTCTTTACTACATAATGTGTTAGTACCATTCCTATATATTGAATTTTGGCTGATATATATGGTGATATTATTAGATATAGGTTGACACGGCAGAAAATTAAGGAGACAAATTTATGTCTGATGGCCTGCAACAATCATGTGTTTTGAGTTATTCCGTATTTGTTCTTAATGAGCCTGTTAAAGAACAGTTTTAAGTGATATCTATAAATACTATACCATTCCTTTTCTTAGTATTTGTGCATTGTTCTTGCTCGTGTTGTTTGACATTTGCCATCTTCCTGGTTTGTTTTTTCATGGTCCAAGTCTATTTAACCTAAAAGCTAAGCTCAGGAGCTGTTATATCTCTAACATCCGCCCTCATGCAAAATCCTATGGGCTTGAAGTGTTGGCAGTGAACAAGCTACCACTTTATTATGACAAATGCAGGTAGCAAGGGTCAAACCCTTGTCTACTTGATCCCGGAGACTATAATATCAAGGACCAACTTTCTTTTAGGTAGAGAGACATGAATGGTATTCTCATAAACATCTAAGGATGATAAGAAATCCTCTAAAACAGGAAAAGGTCATATGAGAAAAGCATCTTTAAAAGTCATAGCAGTGGATGTGATAGAATCATATATTCAGATATAGCCATGAGAAGATCACCTAAGTCATAAAAATGATTCAATTATTTAACGAGCCTAGGGCCAGAGACACCTTTAAAGATGCTAGCATTCGACTCCAACCAGATATACCAAAGGGCTACACAAACTGCATAGTGTAAAAAAAAAAAAAAAACAATTATAGCTGATTATAAACTGCTCTAGTGTAAAAGGACACCCTGTACCCAACCCTAAACAAATGTTCTATAAGTACCTGCCTTTTGTGTGATCAAAGGTTAAGTTATTTTTGGGCCAGAGCCAGAAAGTTGGGTTAGATGGAGGGAATCTAGACCAACTTAACCCAGTTATAGTTGGGTTTTATCAATTCAAGTGATTTGACTGATTTTTTTTTCTTTTAAAAGAAATTCTATCAAATCGATGTTGTTTTATGTTAAAAGTTTAAATAATTAAAATAATGTTATTTATATTTAAATTTTATTCAACATTAACTTTATGTCACTTGGTGAGGTTGACTACTCAGATTAGACGACACCAGTGGCCCCAATCAAAAACTATATTATTAGGGATTTTATTCACCATGAGATATCTTTTTAATTATTTCTTCCAATTTCCCTTTTGGTCTCACTCTTTTTATAGGGTTAAAAACTATAAAATATACTCTTCTCACCAATGCCTCCTCCAGTCCTCCTTGCATATGTCCAAACTTCTTTAACTGATTATTTTGTCATCTCTCCTCGGTAGCTGCCACATCAATTTCCCATACACTCATTTTTTTTACCTGTAACTATGGATTTTATGCGTCATACCTACATTTTCATTTTTTCTAGAAAACAAAAATGGATAAACTACTGGCACTCACTGGTTCATATAATAATTAATAACTTTAGTAATTTAGTTAAATCTTGCTTGCTAACAAGTTACAGAGTAAGTGGGATGGAAATTTGTATTTAATAAAATTTGCACCTCTATTAGAAAGTTAACATGCTGATTAAATATATCTTTTGAGCTTTGACTAATATTCAAGTGATTGTATGTTGATGCTTGCTATCTCTTCAGTTACCTCACAGAAAGAAAGATACTAGATGAAATATCATTTGTTGTGCCAGCTGGTAAAAGTGTTGCAATTGTTGGGACTAGTGGAAGTGGTAAGATTCTGCTTGAAAATTCTCTATTTTCTTAAATTATTTTACATGCAAAGTTGTCTTTAGAAATTTTTTCCTGCTGCCTATTGCTGGAGAGGAATAATGGAATTTCCTATGATAGATTTTTTCTCTTCATCATTATTTTGCTAATTGTTTTCACCAAGGTAATTAAGAATGGCTGAGAGTGGCAGCTATCATGCTTCCATGCTCCACTACCTAATGCACATTGCAAAGTGTTTCATGTTCTGCAATGTGAAAAATGCACCACAGTGCCAGGATGCAGCTCAAGTAGCAGTTGCTATTACAATATTCAGACAAAAGCAATCGATCATCTGGCCGCTGCTGAGATCCTTCTGGTGTCTGGATTGATTGGGGAACTAATTGCTCATTGAATCAGATCCTGAAGTTCCCATTGCTGGCCTTACTCCAAACACCATAGTGCCTGTTTGGAATTAAAGCACTGCATGTCCTCCATACCTTAAACTAGATAGAGATTTAGGGTGTGTTAGTTTAATTAAGCATTTTAAGAGCATAAGCTTCTTGATAACTGTATTATATATGTTCTCATTTTTCTCTAAGCTTTAGCTTTCTGCTTTAGGTTGTCAGTTAGACAGTTATAACTGACATCTCTCCTTGAAGAGCTTCTGCTTTATATATAGGTGTTGTAACAGTCTAACAGAAGCTCATCAGTTTTGTACATTTTCACTTTTTCAATAAAGTTTCAGTTCAGAATTCTCTCTTAAATTACTTTAATAAGAATTTATTCAATCGGCCCATATCATGTGAACACTTAAGCCATAATTTTGACCATGAAACTTTTCGGAAAAAGCTGAGAAGAGCTTATTTTGGTAAGTTACACAAAGAAGCTTATCAAAAGAAGCTAAAAATGGAAGCTTATGAGAGTCATAGGCTATTTTTATAAGATCAAATAGGCTCCCCATAAGCTCTTCTGAATGCTTTCTTAATATAAAACCATTTATGTGTCTTCACCTTATAGCTTAAGCTTTCTGGGTTGTAGTTCATGAGATGATAGCAGAGCCTCTATGACCAACTTGTCTAGAGTTCAATTCTTGCTGCCCACACTCTTATTAAAAAGTTGAATTACTGCACAAGGTAGGTGGACTTATGCATTATCCACGCTAAGGTTCTTGTGTGAGGGGGTGTTGGAGATATAATATAAAACTGTTTGTATGTCTTCACCTAACAATTTAAGCTTTTGGGATTGTTGGTGATGCAACTATTTTTTCAAACACATCCCTCCATTGGTAGTTTGGTACTTCTATTTTCACTTCAATGTAGTTTGCAGCTGCAGTGTTTAATATTCCAACTATTTGTAATTACCATTTCCTTTCTTACATTTAGTATCCTTAGGATTTAGTCCATGTACGCTATACCTTTCCAACCAACATTAGTGGTGTGTTGAAAATCAGACTATAATATTCTGTATTTATTGAAATAATAGCGGTTTATAGGCATGTAATATCTGATTTAGAGGAAAGAAAATATCCTCTATTTATGTATAAGTAATGTAACGAGCCTACATAAACTTGCATTTGTTGTGTATTCAAACACACGGTATTCAACCCAGTCATGTCTCTGTTTTCTCTCTCTCAACATGGTATTCAGAGCCTGACAGAGCCATTCCTCGAAAGTCAGAACCGTGACTGCCTGGTGGACCCACTGTCCCCAGAGACAATTTTTTTTTGCCAACCTTGTTCTTCCCTGGTTTGCCCTCTGCTTGCCGCTCGTTTTCTGGAGGAAGATCTTTCCAGTAGCCACCGTCTGCCATCGTGTCTGGCGATTTCAACAATGATCAGTTGTTCTAGTTCTAGTATATGATCACAATTTGTTTATGATTGTCAGTTCAGTGCCTTTTGTCTTTACGTTTGAGCTGTTAGTTTTACTTAATCACAACCATAGCCACTAGCTAGTTGGGTGAAAATATTTCATATTTTTTGCCTAGCCAACCTCATTTGAACATAATCTTCTCTTTTTAAAATGTTTCCCTATGATATTGAAGTTCAACATTCTTGAATCTTTAGTACCTGTATTCAAATTTAAATATGGTTTTCTGTTGTATTTTCTGGCTTTTGAACATTCTCTGCTCTATAATAAATATTCATTTCTGACATGTTTCAATTTTGTATTTCATGACAGGAAAATCAACCATTCTTAGATTGCTATTCAGATTCTTCGATCCTCATTCTGGAAGTGTAAGATATGAATCAATTGTTCTACTCTGTAGTGAGTTTAAGCTATATTGCCATGATCTATATGACACGTAGTGTCATCCTGTCTGACTGAGATGCATGATTTTTAACACCTGTGCTATATGGCTCTAGAGGTGTGTTTATAGACTTCAATAATGAATAAACTATATAGATTGAAGTTAATTTGGTTACTTATCTATCAGTACATTGTAAAATGAATTGAAGCTAAATGTTGGTTGTGATTGATGGACTTATATTCTATTATAATGTAAAGAACACTATTACAGCATAATCCAAGATTAGCATTCTTCACTTTACAAATCAATGATCCTTGGCATGGAATTTATGTTAAAAAATAGAATGCATAACTGGATGCCAAATGCTGCACCTATTTACTGGACTTATGCATGAAATTTGAATTCATCAGACTCTTGCCATTGTTTATGGTAAAACTTTTTGCCTTGGTGAAACATTTTTTTCTGATGAATATCTAGCCACTAGTAGTGGGTACTACTGATCACTTCTTGCAAGCGGATTGTATTTATCATTAAGGCTTTTGATAGAGCCCAATGGCATTTTTTATCCATCATCCATGTAATTGTGCCCCCTAAGTAACTATTATAAAGCTTGGTTGTTGTGTTTTATCATTAAGTTTGCCATTTCTTTTCTCTGACATTCTCATTTGTGTCTTATACTTTACAGATAAAGATAGATGATCAAGATATTCGGGAGGTAACCCTTGAGAGTTTACGGAAGTCCATTGGTGTTGTTCCACAAGATACTGTAAGTTGACCAAAGCACCTGTCTCTGTGATCTCATGTCATTGCCTGTGCCAGATCTTGCTAGTTGTGAAAACCTGAGTGATATTGGACAGGTACTTTTCAATGATACAATATTTCATAACATTCACTATGGTCGGCTATCAGCAACAAAAGAGGAGGTAACTTCTGTAATGTTGTACCTCTGCTTGCTTCTTCACCTTGCAAATTTCCACTGTAGGTTCCAAGTTGTGCTTATCTTGTTACTATATGCATACAGGTCTATGAAGCTGCTCAACAAGCAGCAATTCATAACACTATCATGAATTTTCCTGATAAATATTCAACTGTTGTGGGAGAGCGAGGGCTAAAGGTGATATAAATTCCTATTTATTTTAAATATGTTTCTCAGTATTGTGTTTTTGGGTGATTATTTGTTCAGGGTAAGAAGGGGTATGGGATTGCTAATCTCAACTTGCTGGACCAGACACCCACAATGTAGATGTATTGAGAAAATCCAATGTTATTTACTTATATGATGACATGAAAATTTAATTTAAAACTGACCTAAATGCAGTGTGTAAAGAAATTAGAAAAGAAGTCCTTCAAGTAGGTGTAGGATGTTGCCTTTGTGGCTAAATTAAAATGAGAATTTTCTCCTCTTTTTGACTATAGTAAAACAAAAACACTATTACACTAGGATTTTTGTTAAAATAAAGATGTATATACGGGAATCCTCTTCCATAGTGGTATAGATTTTTGCAAGGACACATGATAAAGATGTCTAACTTGGGAAATACAATCCTGGGTTGTCTTACATAATGAGTTCATTTTTTTTTTTTTTTTCAAATGTAATGATGAAAATAAAAGTTTACAATGACACTCTTAAATTTTTAAATGAATGCTTTTTTTAAACAGTTAAGTGGTGGTGAGAAGCAACGTGTTGCCCTAGCTCGTGCATTCTTAAAAGCACCTGCAATACTGTGAGTATTCTAATCATATTATCTACTTGATACCTTTATTCTGTGTAGCATTGTGTTTTTAAATTTACTTAGTTCTGGCTGAAAATGAATAAGGGGTCTTTATGGACTGATAAAAGAATTTAATGAATTTTGGCTACTTTCTTCCCAAAGATGGAATCAAATAATTTCTGAGTATGATGATTGAATTACATTTCATCAGGAAGAAAAACGATACCTATTAGAGAAGTAATCTAAATCAGAGACTAAAAATACTAGGAAGAGAAATCCTTAGGCGGGCACAAACCTATATACAGGAAAATTCTTTTTTTTTTTTTTAAGAGTATACAGGAAAATTATTGACCGAGAACAAACCTGACAATGAATATTAATTAAATACATTCATTAAATACATACATCTGTTTGTGTGTAATATTGATAATATTTATATATTACATTTAAGAAATATAATAAATAATATTATTTATTATATTTATTAATTATAAGATATTTTAATAAATTAATAAATGCATACATTAAATAGTGTTAATTAAATACATTATATAAATATTTATTTCATTTCTTTCTTTACTGTATTAAATACATACATTATATTCATTATATAAATACAATATTTTTATTGGTTACTATGTTATTAATATGGAATATCTATCAACTTTGTCAATGACTAATCTCCGTTGAGGAATTTAACTAATTACCTTTAGTGAGATTCTCCCCTCTCAACCACTTTTTTTCCATTCACAAGCCTCAAACCTAAGAACTTGCTTAAGGGGACTGAGTCTGGTACCACTCAGACCAATGGCTTGTTGGTATTATATAAATACAAATTGTACAAAAAAAATTTGGTACATTAATTATATAAAATTAATTATTAATTATATATTATATTTATGAATATTATAAATAATAATATTTAATATTTATGTAAATACTATATTAATAAAGTGTGTGTAATATTAATTTATATTATGCTTAAGGTTTAAATATGTTTTTGACTCCTCAAATTTAGGTCACTGATGTTTTTGGCCCCTTCAATTTAAATTTACTTTTTTAGTACCTCAATTTCAAATGATGTTCTTTTTAGTCCTTCACGCAGTAAAAACTGTCACAAATTGTGCATCCAAAAAAATAGAGGTGATTATACTTCTATACATAACTGTTGAGGAAACTTCTTCAAGGAAACCATATGTGGATATCCAAAGAGGCCAAAAGAGATATCCTAATAGGTCTAAGGATGCAGTAAAAAAAAAAAAAAAAAAAGAAAAATTAGAGAAAGGGTATAATCTTAAACCTTATTAGAAGATCAAATAAATTCTGTGACCTAAGTTGCATATGAAAATGGATACAAGTCTGCTATTGAAACAGGGTATGGCAAAATTTCTAAAATCTATGGTACTGGTACAACAGGATGTTACATATAATAATACATAAACATAAACTAAATAATACGATAAACACAATTTTCATAATATTCTTACTCAATTAAGCAAATATATTTAAAGGCACAGGTTTTGAATGGAGTAAAGTAGTAATTTGTTTTGTTTAGTAGCATGTCAAATCACTAGGTAGGACAACTTGGTGCTTTGCATGGATCTTGTAGTTGAGTGATAAGTGAGTATTAGGTACACATCCATGTGTATTCAATAAGTTCCAGTACTGGATATGTACCCAGTACAGGTTCTGTGACCATTTAGGAGTACTACTAATGTACCATAATCTGTTACAATCCCACAATTCAAACCCTGAACTTGCTAAACCCACTTCCTGCATCACATATATAGTTGAGTGGTGCACTTAATTTCATCCCTATGTGCTTGGTATGTCCTAAGTTCATATCATTATCCTATTAACTATAAATAGACTTTGTAAGACATGTTATAAATTTCAGGAGACACCGGTCCAATTACATACACAAGGGGATGTTGAAATTGTGACTTTAACTTATTTACTTAAATTTTTCTGTTTATAATAATATTGTGATGTGTAATCTGATTAAAATTATAAATGAGTTTGGTAAATAACCTGTAGTTCCTACTGAGATATTGCTCTATGCCTGTCATGCTGCATTACTAATCTAACAATCTATTCTAAATTCTAAATAAGATGTATTTTTCCACTCTTAAATCATGGATGATCCCCCTTGTCCTTAGGTTGTGTGATGAAGCTACAAGTGCTCTTGACAGCACAACAGAAGCAGAGATTTTAAGTGCATTAAAGTCAGTAGCAAATAATCGGACTTCCATATTCATTGCTCACAGGCTTACCACTGCAATGCAGTGTGACGAGGTACACTCTATCTAGTTTTATGTCCTTAAACAGTACTTAGTTCCTAGATTCTATATATAAATGTCTGAATGTGTATACTTGTTATAACAAATTTTATGCAAGTTTACATAGATTGCTCCAGAATACAGTTACTAATTTTGTTTCTAATAGTAATCTATATGTTGAGTTGGTGACATCTTTACATTAAGCCAAGACACAATCAAAAAAGCACATTTCATAACAGTAGATTTATGATGACTCCAACAAAAATCCATCCTTACAATAGTTAACATTTTATGTTTTACTTGGTATGTATATTCTCTTTTGGAAATACATTATTTACATTAAAAGATTGTTTTCCCAATGTTCAGATCATTGTTTTGGAAAATGGGAAGGTGATTGAGCAAGGACCCCATGAAGTTCTCTTATCAAAAGCAGGAAGATATGCTCAACTGTGGGGACAGCAAAATAACACTGTTGATGCAATTGATACAGCCATCAAGCTACAAGCATAAAATGATAGAAACCTTTCTCCCTTCCTCTTGCTGAGAAAAACAATGCATAATACAATGTTAATAACCCGTGATTACAATTTTGAAGTTTAGTGATTCCTAGCCTGTTGTAAGCTTTCTTTAGTCTGTATATTATTACACATTTCGTATTGTTAGCTAGACCAATTAATGCATAGATCCTTTGCCGGGTCATGCAGTTTGATACATTCTCTGTAACCACATATAAGTTCTCAGCCATATTATTGGAATTCAATTATAGATTGTGTGGGTATGTATTGTTGCATAAACTAAAGCACTTTTAACTAAATAGAAATGTTTTCTTGTGGATGAAGTTATTGCCTGATCTATAACAGGAACAGCTTTTGGTGTAGTTGTTTTTTCCATTATGAAAGAGAGGTGTAATTCAATGATCCAATTCTAGAACTAGATCTTTATTTTTCTTTTCTTTTTTAGCAATTATACTTAATGGAAGCGCTTCTTTAAGCAATTCTTATGAAAAATGTTTTTCTGCACAAATGATTTGTCCAATGGGATAATTGTTTTTTTAACAATGCTTGTGAAAATCCAAGTGTTAGTGATAGTCTGTTAGAGGGTGAGAATTTGTGTAAGGGAGACTTGAGCTTCACGAGAGAAAGTGCCTAGTGTTGTAAATGTGGCATTGCACATTTTGATATTTTTTCATTTTTAATCTTGGTCTTTTATATTTTCATATATTATATTTCTATCCTTTAAATCAAACAAACATAAGATAATATTTTGCAGAGAAAAAAAAATCTAAGACAAACTTCCAACCATAATGAGCATTTACAATATGATTAACCAAGATTTTGAGATCTATGAACGAAATAGTATGTAATGGCTTCAAAATTTCAATACCTTTATTTATTTTTCTATTTTAGTATACTTAATTGCAATATAATGTTGAATAGTGATTTTGTTGTATTGCACGCCTCACTTTAAAGGAATTAAATCCTTTTGTCTAATGAGTAAGGTTTATGTTTGACTTATTTTAGAACTTTTTGAAATGTTGAGAAAAATAATATATATATATATTTTTTTGTTAAAATATTGGTCAAAATTTACATTTCATGTTGAATGCATTGATAATCATATATGACATCATGTTAACGGATTAAAAAAAATTACATTATGTTTTAAATGCTACGAATCATCCTAATTAATTTCACCATAGAAGATTTTAAGTTTAAATAGAAATAAATGCGAGTTATTGATTGGGTAGTGACCGACGGATTTTAGTATAAAAGCAAAGAGCATTATCTTCATCTCTTTGTCAAATTTGAGAGTCTTGTCGCCTTAGCTTTCTTCTAGTTGTCTTGTTGATTCTCTAGGATCTCTTTTATTTGATAAATTTAAATAAATAATATAAATTAAATAAATAATTTTAAAAAAGGGGTTGTTTTAAAAATATTTTTAAATTTGGGGCTGTCAAACATGTCCAATTTGGGCGTGTTTAAACACGCTCAATTGTGTTTCACCTGGTTGTGACATGTGTCATGCATGCGCAGTGTTGAGCGAACTTCGAACTGTCATAACTTTTGATAGAAATGTTCCATTGAGGCGTACGATATATCAAAACGCTCAAAATTCAGAGGGGAAGGCCTAGGCAATTAAACGAAGGGGAGTTGGTCAACTATTTTTCCAAAAAATGCCTCTAAGTGCCTTAAAATTACAATTTAAAATTCAATCAGCCAAAAATTTTCAAACAGTCTACTTTTTTAATTATTTAATTAGTTAATTTAATGTTATTTTCTATTTTTTAATTACTTCTCTTAATCTCGAGTGTTTTGACATAAAGTACATCTCGATCAGATATTTCTATCAAAAGTTATGACCGTTTGAAGGACATATTGTATGCCTAATTTGGGCCATGACCGTTTGAAGGACATATCATACACCTAATTTGGGCTACTTTTTTCAGACATTAAGATGTAAAAATAAAAATATCAACTTAAAAAATCATGGATGAATTAAAAATTATATGCATATTTAATTATATACAGTAATGAATTTGAACAGATTAAATTGAATTTTGACTCAAATCTTAAAAAAAATTGAACTAAAATCAGAAACTCAAAAAGTGTATCTAGACACAAGTTATTTTTCATGAAAGTTAATGTTTCATAAAATTAAAGAAGGTACAATTTTTATGGAATTCAGTTATAAAAACAACAAAGTTAATAAAAAATTGGCCCAAATTAAGTAATGTTTTTTTTGTATATCTATTTACAAGAATTACACTGTAAATTTTTAAACAACTTCAATTTTTTAAAAATTAAAAAATCACAATATTTTGGTTGCAACATATTAAAAAAATCACATTATGTAAAAAGTGCTAGAGACCGAATTAGCGACAGATTTTTAAAAGAATCTCAATATTATGTAAAAAAGTGTTAGTGACCGAATTAGTGACCGTCCCAAATTTTAAAATATTTTTAAAACAGTCCCTTTTTTTAAAATATTTATTTATTTTTTATTTAAATTTGTCCTTTTATTTAGATAGCTGTTTTGCTTCTTTGTTATCTTTTATTTCACTCACTAATAAAAAAGAGAGGCCCATTTTAGGATTTTGTTGTGCAGGCACCACTTTAGGATTTGATCTAGCTTCGTTGTTATGGGTACATATGTCTTCTTCATTATTTGTTTCTCTATACATCTTTTTGTAAGAGATACCGCAACTTACAATTGTTAAATTTACTCGAATATTATTTATGAACTCCTTGATGCAAATGCTCTTAATTTATTTTTTCAATCTTCTTATCTACAAGATTTGATTGTTTTACAACACCAGAGCTACTTTCAAAATTGTTTCATTTTATGGCATTTAGCAATAACTTTTTTTCTCATTAAAATTTTGGTTGGATTAATATGTTATATATTGTGTAGCATGTGCTACTATCCTCACCATTTTGATTTTTCTTTTTGCATCGCCCATCGTTTTTTTATTTACAAAAATAACCTTCATGGAATCTAGTTTTTGTTGTGTATGACTTCATAATAAAAACTAGTTTTACTTGTGTATCTGGACAAGTTACACAATAAAAAGTAATTTTCATAGTAAATTTGGAGCGTCTTCAATTTTGGATAGCACCTACACGCTTCCTCTCCCTTGTTCTGCTTTAAGATCTTTGAACAAGTGCGATAAGAGCTTTGTGGTGATATTGAAAAAGGGGTCCTTGAAAGCAAGGTCATTCCATTAAACACATAAGCCTCGCTGATGTGAAGGTTGATGAGGATTATCAGATTGTCATCACCAATCCAGCAGGGGGAGAGGTATAAATTCCTTAGTATGAATCCTAAGCCTATGGGTCTCTCAAACAAATCTCTCTTATCTTTGTTCTAGAATTTTCATTAAAAGGGGAAGGTAAAAAAAATTAACACACCCCCAAATACACAACAAAATTATTACATTGTGTATCTTATGAGGGGTTGGGGTAAGGGGATTAGATGCATAGTGAAAATTAGTTTCCATTATATATTTGAAGAAAATACACAATGAAAATTAGTTTATATCAAGAGTATTTTCATAAAAAAGTTGTTTGAGTGGTGCAAAGAGTAAAAAATGTGCTTCAAACAGCACCACTCTTGTACAACACATTATTTTTGTTTTTAAATTTATATTAAAGGAATTTTTGTTACAGATCCAGAGGAAAAAATATTTTTATTAAATAAAGAATTTAATAAGATAGGGTGAAATTTGTATTTGTAAATATTTTTATAAATTTGAAAAGTGATTTCTCTCTCTGTAATTAATGCTTATATATAACCCCAATACTTTAGAAGTGTATATAGTGAGAGAGTGTCTTTAATGTGAGAGTGAAAAAATAAATATTAAATTTTAAATTTTATTTAATGGTCAAAATTAAAAATCTCAAGAATATGTCTTAGCATCATGAAATACCTTCCAGATGGAAAAATTATTTCATTTTAATTATAACGTCTCACAATAAATTTTTGTCATTAAAATTTTGGTCAGACTCTTTATTTATTTTACAACACATTATTTTATTTTTTAAATTTATGTATAAACTTTTTTGTTTTGTATATTTTATCAGGAGGTCCACTAGTAGGATGGAACTCAAGACACCTCATTAGGAGATACAAGGAAGGGAAAAAAATTAATTATATTGCATCAACTTTTTAGAATATGCTATAAAAATCTTTTTAGAACATTTTTTTATGACATTGAATATTACTTAATACGGTTGTCTGAAAAACTGCATGTGATGATATTTTTTTATAAATTTTAGAAGAGAATTCTCCCACACACACATAAAGAATTTTATTAAAATTTAATGATTGTAATGAGTAGTAAATTTCAAGAAGATTAATGGTAAATATGAAGAATAACTTTTTTTAAATTACTATTGGAGATTGAATTTTTTTTAAAGAAAGTAATATCTACCTTTATATTTGAGTTTGGTCTAGCGTAATTACCCACCCCTAAAAATAAACACCTCAAGAAAAAAAAATGATGTTCCTTTTATATTTTTCTCTTTTTATTAACTATATGATCGAGTGTGTATGTAAGGTAGTGAAATTTGGTTTAAATTGATTGATTACTATAACCCAAGTATATTTATTTGGCCTTTTATGCATTATTTTTCAATTTAGTAAATTCAACATGACATGTACAAAGCTATAAAAAAAATTTAAATTCTAATGCTAGATATAGATTGTATGATAAAAGAATGGTTTACATAAGTGTTAAGGCATGTTTTAATTTATATATATTGTCTGAATTAATAAAACAATTGTGTTTGAAAATAACTCAGAATTCAGAGAGGAGGAGGAGCAGCAGCAGAATGACTGCTAAGAATGAGAAAAGAAAGGAGAAGGAGTCAGCCAACCCTGGAGAAAATAGAAACAAAGGAAAAGTAAAAGAAAACATTGATTTAGATGAGGACTTGAGGTTCCTACTCGAATTTGACTCCGAATCTGATCATGATAAAAATGACGAGCCATATGCGCCAACAAGGAGAATAAAGAGAACTAATAATCATAAAACTCCTAAGAAAGTAATGTCATCAACTAAGGTTTCATGTTTCTCATTCTTGTCATTCTCTTAAGATTAAAATTAGTAATTCATTTTTCTCATATTTTTTTTATCTTTTAGTTTCTTTTATTTTTCAAAATAATTAATATTTTAAAATTGTAAAATTTAATTAATATTTTCTTTTTGTCAAATATACCTTTATTTAATATCTATTGTTAATGGTACAAGTATTAAAGATTAAAATATTAAATAAAAATACTTTAATCAAAATATAATAATATTTTAATTCTATTAAATATTTCTTAGTCAATATACGATATTCTTAAATAATAAAATATACGAGAAAAAGATACTAACAAACAACTTCTTTCTCAAAACAATCAATCATAATGATATGTGTCACCTCTTGGACGATGTCAAACTTACATGTAGCTCCATTTATACTTATTGTTTTACTCACTTAATTTATCTGGCACCAATCATATCCACTATTGTCTTCCTAGCAAATGTTAGTTCATTATTATTCACTCTCCAATTTTCCTAACAAAAAAGAAGAAATATTAAGTTTAGAATTATTCAAGTTGAATAAGTAATGCTGCAGTTTTACCAGAGAATATTAATCTGTGTGGACACAACCATAAGCAGAGGAGAAATCATTGTTATTACTTTATTTATTTATTAACTTCTCTTTCATTTTACTGACCCTGCAGAGGCAGAGGAAACGAAACGGTGGACGTAGCAGTACTTCAAGAACAAACGGTAATTAAGCCTTGTTAATTATTTCACACATGCATATATCTTTTTGTGGTATGCCATTATATGTGATTTTTCCTGAGTAGTGATTAATTAATGAACATAACTAAATATCACTAGAAAAGAGATTATATAGTAACCATAGTTTTTTCATTTGCTTATGCCTTAGGTATCTTATTAAGAATATGGTGCATCAATGCAACTATATTAATATACACATTTATGAGTTAACCTTAAGAATATGATGTATCATATATTAACAATATGGTGCTTTGTGTATAAATATTGTGCCGGAAAGGAATAACCACCATCAAAATGTCTCTAATCTCCCTCAAAGGTGAAAATCATATTAATATATTATTTATTTGTTTAATGGCTACATTATGGTTTAACAACATTAAACCTCTAAGGGTTCTTTTCAAATGATTAATAAGTGGTTTAAATATGAAGGGGCGACCAGAATGAGCTACATGCTGAGGCTGAGGCTGAGCCCGATAATCCGGAAGTAATTTCTTTTCACCTTTTGAATATCTATATTATCTCTTTAGTTGATTATTGAGCGTTGCTAATGTTAGATTTTTATTTATTTATTTCAAAGCTCGAGGTTTATTACTCAAAATAGGGTAAAAATAGAGCAATATTCTTCTTCTCTAGGAGAGACAATATATATATATATATATATATATATCTGATAATAACTTGCTTAATTTAAGCATAATTACAATCTCTAAAAAAGGTTCTGAATCCTCTAATTACATATATGCTAATTTCTATAATTACATATATGACAATTACTATGATTATAACATAATTATATGCATACTCGTGCTAACATTATTATGCAAGCTTGTAACAGTTGTTTATATATAACCATTAAATTCTAGATTTAATTACTATCAAATAAATTTTATTTACTATGAATAAGATTTGTTTTGTGGCATTATATAAATCATGATTTTTTCAGTCACATTTATCCTTTGAATAGATTTTTTTTATGAGAATCCTTTTTGTATTATTCAAACTTGTTGCTCTTCATCACTTACACATTCTTATATATTTGATATTTATTTGGGCATTTCTTTTAATTTGTTTTACCTATTTAATAATTAATATTGATTTGGTGAATTAAACACTTCCAGCTGATTTTTCATATATTTCAATGTACATTTTATTGACTTGTGACTTCTACTGTGCACAAATGCTATGATGCTAATCACACAAACACAAGACATTACCAAGGGGCATGCGTGCTGAAATAGCAAGCCTTAGTTAGTTCACTGTCTTTCTAAGATATAATCAAGTTTTGTTCAACATAATTTCTTTCCATGGTGAAGTTATATACATAGTCTTGCATGCTGGCCCTTAGCATTTTCAGAAGGTACCTTCCTCCGACAAGAGGCCTGCTGCATCCCCAAGTGGAGAAGGTGGACAGCCCACAACTATAGCAGTGCATGCAAGTTCTTCTCATGAATTTGGTGGTAAGGAACTCTGATTTATGTAGTTCTATCTTTATGTTATGAGGCTCCATCTTGCAATAAAAAACAAATATCTCATGGTGTCTCACCTTGAGAAGTAAGGCACATCAAAATTGTAACTGTGTTGTGTTTACATTACTGTCAGATATGTTTATGTTGAACATTATACATATTATGAATTCTCACCTAAGTATATTTTATATTTGTTTTTACTTTGATTTTTAAGACTTTTATACCAATGGATATGGGAATATAGCACACAGATTAGATAAATTAGATCGAGTGGCATATTTTGTCTGTACTCATTTTTAAACCATCGTGTGAGCGTGGCATACATTAATTTTGTCTATACTTATTTTGTCATGTCTTTTGATTTTTAAAATTTACTTTGATTCTGTATGTGTATCATGTCGCATTGTAAATTTTTTAGGACTAATCTAGTAAGAGGAAAAAAGAAGTTCCCCATCTAATAAAAAAGTGTTTGCTGCACTTTAATTTAATTATTCAAGATTTGTGATGTTTGCTGCACTCATTTTGCTATTAACACGTGTTTTGCTAGTTTCTGGTAGTTTCTTTTTTATTAAAGTAAAGCCTCCAGGAACATACAGTAAACTAAAATCCTGTTTAAGACTTTATCTTTTTGTTTGAATGATAATAAAGTGCAACCAAAGGCTCCTCATGAAATAAATAAATAAAAAAAAAAAGAGACCAAGGCTGTTAACAAGTGCGTAAAGTAATTTGTACGGAGGTATTCTAATTTAATCGAGAGTCTTGAATTTAAGTTTGAAGTATGTGATTAAAAAAAGAGAGGCTAAGACCTTGTTAAGATAAACTTCTTGATAAATATAAGAAAAAATTAAATAAATTTATTTCAATAAACTAAAATTAACTATACAACGATTATACAGAAATTTATCCAAATTTAATTACATGATGAAAACACATGATTCAATGGCAATGTTTAACAGAATTAGGAGACGAACCGTATGATATATATATATTATATTTAACCTGAAAAGAGGAAGTTGAAATGCACATTGCTAGCAGCATAGAAACAATGCAGGGTTTTGAATACATGTTCAATGTAGCAAAGAAAATTCCTATTTTATGGAAGCAGACAACCAGTGAAAGATTCAAGTTGTCCCCCTACTAATAATTAAACAAACCAAACCCAGATTCTCCCTTTGATTATTCAAGTTCCCATAAATAAAGTCCATGACTTGTTAGGAGTAAGGCGCCAGTGTGCATAAGAGGTTAAGGTGCACACCGACAGAAAGTATAATCCTAGTGACTTCCACCTCGAATAAGATCAGAATCCATGTCCCATTCATCATTCATCATGATCACCATAACCATCACAATTACTTTTGTTGTCTAGCACCCTCCAAAGTTGATTCTAAAGCCCCTGTACTGATAACAACATTAGTTAGAGTCTATTATTTATTTGGCAGAATTTTAATTAGCAAACTATATAGATTAAATAAAACATTTTAGTGATTATAAAATATATAAAGTTATATTTGACAACTAATTGAAAAATTAGTTCAAAGTTAAAAGAATCAATTAATAATTGAATGTTGAAACTAAAAAGTTAATTTATTATTGCATAAAATTAATTATTGGAATAACTAAAAAGTGTAAAATAACAAAAAAAAAATCATGATTTATTTAAAAATAATAACTAAAAAATTGAATAAATATATTAAATATAAAAATATAAAAATATAAAAATATAAAAAATAAAAAATTAATGTTTTAAAAAATAATACTTCAAATAATATTTCATAAAATATTAGACGCTATTAAACTATCAAAAAAAATTTATTTACCGAAAAATTAGACAGGTTCTTCAACTAATAAAAAAAATTAAAAATTAATTAAAATATCTTATCAAACATAATTATAATATATAACATCAACCAAAAACATTATTCAAAATTTAATAAGTGTAACTTAATAATACATTGAATTTGTGAAAAGAATTGAGCTCAATTCCCACCTAATATATATCATTGGAGAAGGTAAAAAAATTTAAGTGTGACTAACTTTGAAACAAAGATTAATTATATAGTCAACTCAAAAGAGTAAAACTTATGAAATACACCTCGGTATCTCATTATTGGAAAGCCAAAATCCCTAATGGTTAAAAAACCACAAGTTGAAAGTTTAACATGTAATATTTTAAAACTAAAAAAAGAGTACCGTTCCAAATGAATAACTAGTCTTGGCCTTTTTGCCATATCTATACATCATTGATTGCCAAGCTGCCATCATACTCATAACCTGGACCACACCACCAGAGGTGAAACCCCACACTTGTTGTATTTAATGTACTGGCACTTGGACTGAGAGTGGTGTCACCATCCTCAAGTAATTTCTTCGTGGAAAACGAGAACTACTCGGCCCATGTTAGATTCATCGACAGAGACAAAATCTTTTTAAGAGAAAATAAGATATCTCAAGAGAGATTATCAGCAGTGAAAACGGATGCAGGATGGTCGGTGGAGAAAAAACATAATGTGACTCCATAATTCTTTTTAAGTTGACTCGTACTAATATTTGTCTGACTTACAACGGTGTAAACCCTGTACTTGTTTCTTAATGGTGCCAATGAACCATTAACTGAAGACAAAACACAAGCACACAAACAGATAATATCTTACTAATCACGTCAAACAAAGATCGAGAGAGAGATGAGAACATAGGTAGTCTCATTTTCAGCTCAACATCGTGTTATCAAGCTCTCCATTGGTTCAAACCCTTACAAGAGCCATGAGAGAATTCGTAGCAACTAAAGAAACACTAGTACTGTTCAAGGCACATGCAATGTCCTCCACAATGGGCTTTTATTTTTTTGTTATTATATTTATTGCTTTTCTTTGTCCTTGTTCCCTCATTGTTTGCCCTATGGAATGCAAAACCCTCTCCACCAACCTTGTTGATTGGCCTTTCAAGCTCAGCTTTCTCAGATAAATCTTAGTGATTGTAAAAGCTTTCTGAGACTACCCCACTTGCATTTGTACCAGAAAAATTTGTTTCAACCTTTCTCTCTCTCTCTCTCTCTCTCTCTTTTCCAGGAATCCAGCATGCATATGATACCATTCTATGCATTCATCATGTGAAAATCCAACATTGCTTAACTTTGGACCACCATTGATGAAGGGCTAGCGTGAGATACACACTTAAAATATATACACATGCCGTACAAAAATGAAGTCAAGTGTCATTTGATTTTCGTATTATCATCAAAAGAATTGAAAAATTTTCACCAATAAAACCTTCATAGAATACGATTTGGCGAATGGTTTTTCAACACGTGACATGCACAGGATTATTAAAAAAAATTAAAAATGAATTATACTTCCTTGGATAAAGCTGATGAACTAGTGGTCCTGCATTACAGTAACATCAACATCGAAGCATGATTAAAAAAATATATATACGGCAGATTCTAACATATAGACAAAAGGGAATTGGGGGAAAATCCACTTCAGATTTAAGGGAACTTTATGATTTAACATACTGGCCAGGCCCATTTATCAAAATATCTAGTGTTTAAATAAATGGGTAAAAAGTAAGAGATCCAGTTCAATTGTACTTGCATCTCGAATTCCTCAACCAGCCTAGTTTTAGTTCAGTTATACACATGCAGACTTATACTAGTATAATATATCACATGCCCTTTTGGATGTATATAGGAAAGAGAAGCGCTTTCTCCGTAATCTAATATGAATCTCTCAGGGATTAAAATGCCTTTTCTATCTAAGTCATTAGTATCTATTAAAAAAAACTTAACTGATTACTATAGTGCAATTTCGAACCCATTAGATATATATGGTGAATGGAATGTTTAAATAAGCTTCTTTATAAATACTTATAAAATAAATAAAAAATAAATAAAATAAATTTTTTATAAATAAAAATAAATTCTCTATTAAATAAAATTTTTAAAAATTCACCAATATAATTTATCAAATAGATAAAATGATATCTATAAATGAATTAATAAAAAATTTATTTTAACTTTAAAAAATTCATTTTTTTTTTACATTTTTTTTCTTCTATAAATCCAAGGAGGAACATAATTATATTGGTTACTAGTATTATACTAGTTATACTAGATAACAATTATCAATATACCCACTAGCCTATTTTTTAATATACTTTCAAGAAAAATAAGTTGGGGAAGCAACAGTTGAACATTGCACGAGATTTTAAGAGGAAATTGGAAAGAAGATATAGGATAAAAAAAAAAAAAAAAAACCTTGATCTCACGAATGTCAAACAAACTAGAACGTTTATAGCTCCAAGTTCCAACCTCTAGAGCTAGGTAGAGTGCTAGCTAGAGCCAGTATGGTGAATAGTAGTAATGATGCACAAAAAGGCAGGGTCCATCTTTGGCGCCGTTTGCACGGCTAATATTTATTTAATTCCAGGCACTGTAAAACTGGTCAGAGTCCCGGAAGATTGATCAGTTATGCAATAATTATTATTACAACAACGTTATTCCAAGAAGAAAATAAGAAAAAAGAGCATGACACAAATGGAGATTACCAGTCTACAAACAGCTACTATATCTAACAGCCTTATTCACACTAGTAGCATCACAAAATATTTGTTCCAAATATTAGATTATATTCTATGTGAAATAATCATGCACTTCCAGTAAAATATTTACCCCCATCATTAAATCACAACATTTTATATATAAAATTTATTAAATTTTAAAATAATTATCTTTAAATAATTTAAACAATAATATATAATTATACGACATAAAATTGTTTTACATAATCATACACATTGAACTCAATCTATTGCCCAGCATTTACAAGATCGTTTCCTTCATCTTTTGACACTGTTCTGGTAGCAACACTACACTACCTGATAATGACACATTAAAATGAGACATTGTGTGTATGTATTTAGAGACATCATTCACGGGGCTAGCAGCATGACTTGAAGCTCCTCCTTTGAAAAACATGGAAAAGCAAAACAGCATGACTTGAAGCTCCTCCTATGAAAAAAATTAAGCATGGGAAAGCAAAACCGATGTGGTGGACTCACTCTAGTGTTTTTATGTGACCAATGTTTTGCTTTTGGGAATAAAGTGACCGACACACACTACAATCAATGCTGGCATGTTTCTAATGTGAACTGAGTTCAGTAAGCCAACCAATATGGATTCTCAGAAGTGTTACTTAATGTATGCAGTAAAATGTTACTTAATGCACAACTCATGTAGGAGTATGTGGCCTACATTTCTCTCTTTTTTAAATGTTATAATTAAAAGTGATGCACATTACCGAGAAATATCTCATCCTTAAGATTTATTTTCCCATACTAAAAACAAATTAAGTAGGATCTAGAGATAATGTAAAATCTAGAGTTTTGTTTAAAATTGATATGCATTATTTAACTAATTAAAAATTATCGTGAATATAGCTTACAGTATAAGATAATTATCATAACTGATCATACATGATAAATGACTATGTTATATTTACGGAAAATCTTGTCATATACAATGATTTCTTGATAATCCTTGTACCATTTCACCCCTTTATATTCCGCGAGATATAGTATCTTTTACAAAGACTCATTCATCTATTGCTTATCAAAGAAAATAAATTGTCACGAAACATATATCCGATCATATCATGCAAAATTAAAACATAAAAAATTCATTCTGGTCATCCCACTCAACAGGAATTCTTCCTCGTACCAAAATCATAGGAACAAGTTTTTAATAAATATTCTATCAAACAAGTCATTTCAGCAACTACTTGTATGGTTTCCCTGTTCTGTAAAAAATTTACTTCAATCCGCTGGACCAATGGACCATCTTAATCATTAGAGATATAAAGATTCTTGTGTGTGTGTGCAAATTACAAAATCTAAGTCAGGAGTCTTGTTTAATTTTAACTACAATATTACAGGCAAAAACGATCGCTTTGGCAAATACTAAAAGGTCTGTACGTAGCTTTTTAACTACCTTATCAAAAAAAAGTCATTTTACCATTTGAGATGATGATTCTAACAGTACAATTTAACAAATTCACGAAACCTTGGAGCCCATCATTTTTTCTGAAATTTTGGGTAGCAATAGATCATTTTTCATATCGAAAAAAACATGATAGACACATGTTTGAGATATACCCGACCTGACATATGAAGGCAAAATTAGGGTAGCAAGATCTCTCTTTTTCTCTCATTCACCAGGTATTAAAATAACATATGGGGTGTCCAAATATATTTTTCCTTTGATTTAGACACCCCTGCCAGAAAATTATGTGGATTGAATTTATAATATATTTTAAAAACTGTGAATCTGCAAAACTGCAAATATATGACTACCAAAATCATTGCTGAACTAGGAAAAAACTAATTATCTATTTACTTTCTCCTCATCCCACTTCGACCCCATTTTTCTTTCTATCTCTCTTTCATTTTCATTATATAATGTATCACATCTATTACTTCCTCTCTCTACCTTTTTTCTCTTCTTTTTATCTCTCATCTCCATCCCACTCCACCCCAACCCAGTCCACCCCATTTGGGTAGACGAGTATCACCACTCGTTGAACAGATATCATATCTACACAAGACACTAGCTTCAGGAAAACATCATTAATGTTTTCCAATGGTACACTACTATATGCTTTAGATAATGCATAGGGAACATCATGCCACAAATTCTATGGGGATCTAGCTCAAATCCCCAACATAAAATGAAGTCATGCATGATGCTTGGAATGATGAATTAATCAAATGCTTACATCAATTGAGACAAGCAAAAAAACAAAACAACTAAGTAATCGTTCAATAAAAATTTGCTAGACAAGATATGACTAAGATAGTAAAATTACATAGCAATTGTATGATTATTTTAGCGCTTCCAGGAATATCCTGTAGGTGAAAATGTATATTTACAAAAAAAAAAAAATGCAACATGAATGTAAGGAGGAAAAAAATTAATTTACCAAAAGAAGGAAAACATAACATTATAAACAGTTAGAGGGAGCTCCCTTCAGTCCAAGCACAGACTCGAAAAGGAAGAAATTTACCTCCCGCATCATTCACACATTCACAATAGCATATCATGATGCCAGATCTATTGTGTTTGAATGAATGAGTCAGCAGCTAATTCACACCTCTTACCCTTCCATGAGTGGACTGAAGGAAGCTCTTTTCAACTATTCTTAATAATACATACATCTTTAATATTAATCCAAAGACAAATTTAATTGCATTGAAAAAGGTCAATCAAAACAAAATAGAACTTGGCAAGAATGTTAAAATATTTCAACATATACAAGGTCCATCTAAACAAAATCAAAATGAGACTGTTCAAACAAAATTGCAAAATACATTGAGACTTCAAAACACCATGCAAGGATAGTATGTTAGATCTTCAATAAATAAGTGAATCTAATCATATTTGCCAAGGGCACAAGAACCATCAAAGATAATTACAAAATACAATTAGGCTTTGAAAAAGAATTAACAATGTTTATGAAATCTTTAGTGAACTTACTGATAATTGCAACAAGTAATCAACTTAATCAAATAACACTTTCTGGTCAGTAGGCACTACATGCAATCTTTACAATAAAGCATCCATGTATAATATAACAAGAATATTTCAGATATATTTCAAATATAGTTCTGGCTTGTAAAACTTCATTACTTATTCTTGAAGGTAAGACCAGATATAATTTCACTAGAGAAGGAATTACATTCTGCATAAAATCCTTATCCTTCACATTTGGATATATGTTCTAAATTAAGGATTACAAGTCTGCTGCACTCTCATATGACAAAGAAAGTACTATATTTCTCCAGAAACAGTGTCAATTCTACAACTTAAATTGACTTTCAAAAAAGTATTGTACCAAAGAACCCTAACCCTAAGTATTAAAACAACAAAGAACAAAAATGGTAGGTAAGACATTTTAAGAATTTCTCAGGAACATTTTCTTTCACAATAATAGAATAGTGTGTGCCCTTGTTTCTAACCCTTTGATTATCCATGCACAAGTGATGGATAAATATATAATCTAAGTACAGCAAATTATAAACTTGACTAATTAAAGCCAAAACCAGAGCTTTTTTCTTAAGTTATGAACACGTGTGCAATGTTATATTCATAAGCAGAAAAATAAAATAGTCAACTTGTGATATAATACAAATAACAAGCAAAGAAAAAAAAAATCAACTACACTACATCTTACACTTATAGCTTTACCATCTTCATAAATTCCCACCATGATTATTCCTACAGTGCTGAAAGAAATGAGAACCAATATGACCGAGAAAGGGTGAAGAAAACACAAATTAGAAAACCAACGACTTATATAAGTAAAGTAACAAGCTAAATCAAAGCAAAAAAAAAATTAAGAGTGCAAAACTTATAGAAATGGAAAAGTAGAAGAGAGTTGAAAGGTCAGAAGCAGAAATCAGTGGAAGAGAAGAGAAGGTGCGTTATTAAAGAAGCAGCAGAGGGAGGGAGGGACGGAGGGAAAGGAGAGAGAAAAGGATGGGAAGTGTCACTGTCTTCATTAGAGTCAGAGAAAGGAAAGCGATTGAAGATCTCATAACCACACATACAAATCTGGCAAAGCACTGTTTTCCAAAAGAAATAAAAACAAAGGTAAGGAAAAATCATCTTTATCTTTTCCCAGCAAGGGAATTTCTTTTGCAGGAGACTTTTTTGCAAACATATGATAATGAGATGGATATAGAGAAGCAGGAGTAGAGCGTTTTTCTTTCTTGTTTCTTCCTCCTTTGTGATATAACTATGTCATCAACCTCCTTTCCTCTCTTATACACACCCTCACACCCTCTTTTCTTTCTCTTCCTGAAAAAACTGATAGAGACCCTTACCTCACACACATAAAATCCGACCTACCTATAAGGTTTAAGTACTGTGAAGAAAGAGATAAATAAATAAAAAAGGAGTGGGATGAAAGGTGGGGTTCTCATTGCCGCTTTAAGTCATTCTCTCTCATCTTTTGTACCAGTAGTCGATTCACTCAACTGTAGTGCACTATTTTCTATTACACTCTATGGTCACTATCTAGGTTTTAGATTTTGAATTTTTTCATATCATTTACTATTAAATAATAATAATAGTTATTATTATTATTATTATTATTATTATTATTATTATTATTATTATTATTATTATTCCATAGTTCATACTTCATAGCATATCAAAGATTTTTTTAATAATATTATTAATATAAAACATTCACTAGTCTTGTCAATAATTAATATATGTCAGAAATTACCTTTTCTGTTTTATATCAACAAATTTGTTAACATTAACTTTTAAAAATTTAAAGCAATTAAAGGTAAAAAAAATGTTTAAAAACATAACTAACAAACATCTTAACAACATTGCTTGATAAATAAATAAATAAATAATATTATTAAAAAATTTTAATATTAATATTTTAATATTCTATTTTTTTTAATTTCTCAATTAATATCTGTAACATATTAATATATATTTTATTAAAAAGAGTTTTTAATAAAAAACATGTTGTCAACAATTACTTAAGAGTATGTTTGAAAGAAATTATCTGTGTTTTATTTTAATTTATCACTTACTTTTT
>PYAF01000447.1:774253-788754 GCA_007407185.1 Glycine tomentella
AAAAGGAAAGTTGAGTTGAATAGAAGATATTAGTTCTCATAGCATAATGAACCATAATTTAATTCTATTAAAAAAAGTAGATATTTTTCGTATCCGATAGTATTTTAAAAAGTATAATTCAATTAGTTGAATAAAATATATAAATTATTGTAAATTATTAATACCTATCTTCAATAGTTATATATTAACCATTTACATATCACAAAACATTTAATTAACACCTTTGTTTTCTTTTTATCTCTTTTTCTTTTAAATAGTATCACTTATTACTTGTATTTCTCTCTTTTTCTCTTTCAAAATGTCTAGTAACATATTAAAAAGTACTCATCTCTATCCTATTGCTTATTTTGAATATGATTGCCTCTAAAGAATAATTTAGATTGTAAATAACGTAAGATGCTTCTGTTTTTATGCTTTTTTATAGTTGAACACCGGAATTAAGGGTTTCTTGTTGCTACTGCGTCAGACCTGACTGTACGTGTTGGCTTGTCTGGCAAAGAGGTGGCCAACGCCATGTATCTCTCTGCATACCAATCACCAACAAGCAAGTGTCAAATGCACTCGTTTAAACTTTGTGTAAACACAACCTCTTTCATACGACCTTGGAGCCATGGCATGACTTCTTGTGAAATGGAAGTATTAGGTTGTTTGTCGGTGGGTTTAATGTTGCAACTTAGGTTGTCATTTTGGAAATTTTCACAAAAACAAAAGTAGTGTAGACACGATCTTAATATTATACTGTAGAAGCGGCATGATTGGTCGTCAATGATGTAATTTACTATAATTTCTTTTGCCATATATTGTGGTGGGTTTTGATGTGAGGTTGGAAATTGATAACGAAAAGAAGAAAAAATAAACATGGTTGAATGGTCAATTACCCTTTATGCATGATTAAGCATATTTTAAGCATGGAGCATATGCTGCTTATTAATAATCTATAATTCTACATATTTGAATATTGAATCATGATGAGCAGAAAGCTATAGAAGGAAATTAAGAGAGGCTGAGAAGGAAACCTAAAAGGTTAAGACAAATTGACAAAAGAGTAGATAATGGGAATTTAAAAGCTGGTAAATTCTTTTACTGCTTTGAGCCAGAATTTGATGTTAATTAATTTAAGTGTGTGATTGACTAAATTAAAAAAAAAATCAGAAAAAAACACTAAATAAAAAACTGGTTATCTATCGATATTTTTTTTATTAACAATTGTAACACGATCATAATTATATATATATATATATATATATATATATATATATATATATATATATATTAGCCTTTGTATTTGATTATTTATAATTTGTTTGTGAGTATCGGTTTTTATATTTTCGCTCATTTAAGTGTTGATTCTTATTGATAAAGTATGGGATCTTTATACCTTTTTTTATTTATTTATTTCGGCCTTAGTTCTTATAGTTGTCCATTCATTACATTGAATTATTTTATGAAATATTGATCTTTTATTCTTTATTTGTTTGGATAGAAATAAAGTTAAAAAATAAAATAGATATACTAAATTTCCCGCTTGTTTAAGAGGAGAAATAAAAAGAAAATGAGTTATTTCTATATGACTCAATAAAAAACACTTTAACTTAAATTGGAATGAAATGAGAAAAAAATATTATCTTTTACTTTTTTATTTATTTTTAAATATAATTTTTTGTTAAAATATAGAATAAAAATTACATTTTTAATTTACATAAAAATATTTATATATATATATATATATTTTGTTTATTTAATCATTGTATATATTACTATCTCCTTAATATTTTACTTGCATTATATTAATTTACATTAACGATGTATTGATATATAGGGACAAAAATTCAAATGAGTGAAATGGGAGAGACAGATAAATCAAGAATCTATTTACTTAGGTCATACCAAATTTAGATAAGCTAAGTGAGATTTTTTTTTTTTTTAACCTTTGAATCTTCACTCCGAAAGGAGTGCACAGTGCTCACCACATGAAATGTATTTTTTAATTTGTTTGATGTTTTTGTTCTACGTGCCTAGTGTGTGTTGGATAAAATGAAAGAAAAAATGTACACGATCAATTAGATGCAATTCTGAAGTTAAAACAATAGAGAATGTATTTAGGTTTTGAGTAGTCTATGTGAGAAAAAGAAAAAAAAAAAAAGTGGAAATGAAAGCATTGTTGAGAAAAATGACGAGAGTGTGCAAGAAAGTCAAAGAATAAAAGACTTCAAGGAATTATATACGGTGGATATATTTTTTCTTCAATGACAACTGACATTGTTCTGCTAAGTATCATATATAATTGAAAATATGATTCATGATCAAGAAAGAGAGGAATTAAAAAAAATGACAAAATTCATTAACATAGAATTGATACGATGAAAAAGATTAATATAATTGAATTCTTACTGACAATGAGTAAATATTCGATTAACTATTAATTAAATATAACTAACTTTACTAAAAGAACTTTCTGCGAAGATCTTATTAGTCACCAGTATATACTCAGACCCAGTGTAATACTTACAGACCCTTCATACATTGCATAGGGTTTGTTGATCACTCATAATTTGAATTAGTAAAACCCTTACTAACCTTGTTAGACACCCAGACCCAAGATCTATATATATTTTTATTAATTATATCTTTAACGGTATGTCTGTTTTAAGAAAAATGAATAATATTTTTTTTTCTTCTTTCCATTGATTTATGGAATGATCTAACTTGACTTTTATTTTTGTTACCTGATAATCTGCAGGGGTGCTTAGTCATATATAATTCCAATAACAGATTGATTTGAGGCAAGAAAATTAATTAAAAGCTGAAATTTTATTATCGTTCTGTTGCAATGTTTTTCTTGATAGAACTTTACCATTTTATTATGTGGTTAATTAAAATAGTGATAATATATGTATCCTTTGAGTATATAACATCTCATCAAGAAAGTCAACAAATTACATACAAACTATATGGTGAGATATACAAAAAAAAAAAAGGAGTGATGTATTGGTGATTCATCAGATGGCATGTCATATTTTCTACCATGTTAGTTGAAACACTTATGAAGTTTTAACAATTTGTGATGTGGCAGCTCTATATCTCTTCTGTCATTGTCCATTTGATAATTTGAGTCTTAATCCCAACAAATATTCTTCAATTAGGTGTTAAAAATAATGCTTGTTTGTTGCATGTCATTCGTCTTCTTAATTATGATCTGCAATTTTTCCACTTATGATGGTACCTTCTCTGTGTCTCTCTCTCTCTTTACATTGATTCCAAACTAAATGTTGAGTGTTATTATACATTATTAAATTGAAAACAAGATCACACAAAACACCCTAAAAAATAGCGTATAACTTTAGTTCCCGATCGAGGAAGTTAGATAAAATAACTTCTATTTCTATACAAAAAATTATAGTGCAAAAGTTTATTTTAATTTAGTGGAAAGACTAATTTTTTTTATTTTTTTCACGTGTAAATATTTAGGAAGAAATTTATCCATAAAAGATTAAAAAAATAACACAGATCAAGTCAAAAACAAAAAAAGAGGAGTAATATTAAAAAATATTTTAGAATCACTATTTTGATTACTTTTTTAAATTCTGAAATAACTATTCTATAATAGAAAACATATTCTCAAATTAGAAAAAATCCATTCAGAATAACTTTCAGAATAGGAAACATTCTATTGTGAAATAACTATTCTGAAGTATAGTATAAAGTAGCCTTGTTTCCTATCGCTTTTCCAAAAATCCTAACCTATTTCAACCTTGTGCCGCCCACACTAATTTGCGCCTCTCCATCGTCCTCGACCTAACCTCATGTCTCTATCATGGCTATTGCTTCCATAGTCCCTTTATTTTACAACAAAGGCCAAGTCGAGTGCTTCCTCATCCTACTATGTTCAACCTCATGCCCCATCACCATGCCTCTCTCCCATTCCAAGTGTGCCTTCCACATTAACTTTAGTTCAACCTCTGCAAGACTTGGGAAGTGGCTTGACATTTACATGGTGTGGGAGTCGCCTGTTTTTGCTATCTGGTTGCGGTGGTGGTGCAGGGTGCTGATCAAGGGCATTTGTGTCCATTTGGGTCTTTTTGGAGGTGCAAGAAGCAAAAATGAGCCTGTAGAAAGTAAAAGCCTCAATACTGTTTTACGGTCTAAAGCTGACTAAACGAAGTCCAACCCAATGTGCTTCTCGGATTTTGATCCGCTATAATGGAGCCCAGTGAGCTTCAAACCCACTCCATAGAAAACAATTTAGAATTATTTTATTATTTGAATGTCTCACTAATTACATTAACTAAATTTAAAAAGTTTTTAAAAGTGATTTACCCATCAAATGATTCTTTAAGGATCTGAACCTAACCTATATAAAAGTCTGGTATGACCTACAAACATGTTTTAAATGCCTAGTTTATGCTAATTTAATACTAAAATAGAGGTTAAAATATGTATGCAAGACTTTATAAGAATTTAATTTATTTTATTTATATGATATAAGTATATTTTTAAGATTTAATATTTTTATTTAAAAAAATATTTTGCAACAAAAAATTTAAATAAGACATGAACTTATTTTTCTATAAAATTTAGCTTGACTTTTAATGTAGATCAACATTATTAACGTTTAAAAAGACAAATAAATGTAAATTGTAATAAGTTATAATTTTTTATATAATATAATATAATAACATGAGTAATTATTTTAAAATTTTAAATAGACTAACTTGTTGGATTTAAAAGGTTTTTTGAATGACCTAAGACTTAATCTGAATGATTAAATAGACTTTACTAAAAGTCTTAACCTGAACCTTTTTTTGAGTAGACCTAATTCTATGATCCTGATATAAGATAGATTATAAATTATATACATTAACCTGAACTATTTTCAGTTCTAATTCCATTTCTCTATTAACAATGCTAATACTACTTTTTCTCTCTTATAAAAAAATATATCCGTCCTACAACAACACCACTTTTACTTTCTTATGTAAATCAATCAAAGATATGTATGGCATATTATTATGTTATAGTTTTCTTTAATTGAATCATCACGCAGTAGTTTACATAACATAATATTTCTTACGTAATTAAAAAGTGATAAAACTCTTTTCATGTTTAGGATTATGTCATTTCAAATGGAGGATTTCTTTCTTTCCATCGTAGCAAAGATTGCAGAATGCAGTAGATCCAATTTTACACCATGCTCGATACTTGTGTTGTTTCAACAACATTGCTAGGAATCTTACAAAAGCCAAAGAAGAATTGGAATTGACCCAAGACAACATGAAGAAACAAGTTAGAGAAGCCACTAAAAGGAATGAAAAAATTGAGGCAATGGTTGAAAAGTGGCTTAAAGATGTTGAGAAAGTCCTAGAAGTACAACTGCTGGAAGGAAGAATTTCAGGAAGATGCCAATATTTTCTAGCAAAAGAAATAGCAAGAAAAACAGAGAACATGACTCAACTCAAGTTTGAGCCATTTTCTAGGATTACCGAACTTCAAGGCATGAAGTAATATTCATCCAAAAATTTTGTTCTTTTCAAATCTATAGAATCAACTTACAACAAACTTTTGGAAGCATTAAAAGATAAAAGTGTTTGCATGATTGGACTATGTGGAATAGGGGGCTCGGAAAAAACTACTTTGTCAAAAGAGGTAGGTAAGAAAGCTGAGGATATACAACTTTTTGAGAAGGTTGTCATGGTAACGGTCTCTTAAACTCCAAATATTAGAAGCACCCAAACACAAATTGCTGATCAGTTGGATTTGAAGTTAAGGGAGGACTCAAACATAGGTAAAGCACGAAGGTTATCAGAGAGATTAAGAAAATGCACAACTCTTGTAATCTTGGATGGTGTATGGGGAAAGCTAGACTTTGAAGCTATAAGTATGCCACTCAATGAAAACAACAAAGGTTGTGTGAAGTATTCCTAACAACTCGGAGCAGACAAGTATGCACTTGTATGCACTGCCAAAGTATAATTGAGCTCAATCTCTTAACTGGCGAGGAATCTTGGGCTTTGTTCAAATTGCATGCAAACATAACCGATGACACCCCTAATGCTTTGAAAGTCGTGGCAAGAAAAATTGTTAATGAATATAATGTTGGTTTTTATTTTAAAATTATAAAATATCTGTAACCAACATGATAGTGGTCAACAATAATTCAGGAAATTAACCACTATCCACATCTCTTATTTTTTTGTTGCAACGTTAACCCTTTGATGGTAAGGGGTCTATAAATAAGTGTGTCTACAACCTTCTTAGGTCCCTGAACTCATTCTATATACATTAGTATATACACCATCTAGTGCTGTAGAATCATAGTTTAGAAGACTTAAGAGAGATCTTCAGTGCAATCCAAAGACTCAAAACCGTGAGCAATGGCGGGAGGTATTTATGATCTTAATTTTTTCGCACTTAATCTAATTGCATATATTGTTTATGCATGATTAAATTATTTAGTTTTTCTTATATACAAGGGATTGCCTATTGCAATTGTGATAGTCGGAAACACGCTAAGGGGGAAAACTTTTGAAGAGTGGGAGTTAGCATTGTCAAGACTAGAACATTCCATACCATTGGATATTCCAAAACGGTTTAACGAGTCCTCATGTTTGTCTTAAAATAAGTTATGATAATTTGACAAATCAATTTGCCAAGTCCTAGTTGTTGTTGTGTTCTATATTTCCAGATAATCATGAAATTGATTTGGATGATTTATGTCGATTTAGAAGGGGACTGGAGCCATATGGGACTTTTGGAACAATGGAGAAAGTGAGGAGGGAGATGCATGTAGCCGTTAACATCCTAAGAGATTCTTGTTTGTTGAAAAAAGTAAAGTAAAATAATATATTAAAAAATTCAGTAAAGTTATATATATAATCTTACAGAGTAAATTTTTTGAAAAGAAAACTGAATTAGAATTGCAATGCCCATGACTCACATAATTGTGACCTATCAGATGGCTTTATTTGCTTAACAAAGTTCTCGTCCCTGACCCTGGCCCAACATGCACGTTGCCATTCATTTTCTGCAACTGCAAGCACACCTCAGAGTCCTTGGAATCCTAAGCTTCCCTCTATCTTCCCATTACTCCTCTACCTTCTACTCTGACATTTATTGGAACATGATATTGTTAGCATGGGATATATCTAGATTGTTAAAACATCTATCCCTAATATGAATAAGGAAAAGAAAGAAAAGATGTTTCTAACCATGCCTTCTTGGCATTAAATTTATTTCATGACACTCGATGACAACAAATTTAGGAATAAATAATATATTATAACATGATATTATAAACATGGCAAATGTAGATATTTTTAGAATATGTTCTATCATATATGAAAAGGAAAAGAATAAGAAAGAAAATATCTCTCCAAGGACCATGCCTTCTTGGCATTAAATTTTATTCATGATTAAATCACAGCAAATTTAGAAATAATTAATATACTATTCGTATGTTGGGCAATAAAATTAAATTAAGAAAAATAAAAAATAAAAAATAAAAATATTAAATTGTTTTCTTAAAATTCTATGAAAAAATATTGTCATGAATTTTTAATAAAATATAAAATAAAAACACATCTATGTTTAAATTTTTGTTATCTACAAATAGATATAAAATGTGTTGTGTGTTTGTTGTCCCCAGTGATGAAACCTATAAAGTTTCAATAGAAGAGTTTTGTTCTGGTAGGTCAGTAGGGTTGGTTCGAGTAAGACAATAAATGGGGCAAAAGGTGGTTTAAAAACCAATTATCATGATATTTCAAACAAATATAAGCAAGTTGATTTTAGTAATCAATCAATAATAGCAATTAAGCTGTCATGATTGATGTAAGCCATTTCTCTGTTTTACCCTCCGTTTCTGAAAATTATACTTCACCGTCAAGTCATTTGAACTGAATAGGTAGGTTTATATTTAATGGTTCAATACTTATTTTTCTTTTATAATTAAAAAAAGCACTAAAATTCCTTACCACAATACCACTTGAATGAAGATATCTTGTAGATTAATAGTAGTCATTAATTTCTTCCCTTGATTATTTTATACATTTTATTTGCTAAGGGCAGAGGAAGTGATGAAGCTTGCTAGTTTTGGAGGTTGTTGGAAAGATATTTTGATTATTTTGCTTGCTTGCCGGTGAATATAAATAAATAAGTGGAACTTTTGAAAGAGACCAATACTAACCAAAACAATATGAGCAATAGTCTCTCTCATATCCTCTTTCTAACATTCTCTTATGATCACTGAAATTTTATTAAAAAAATCATCTATGTCTTACTCTTTATTTAATGATTTTTTCTCTTGTTTTAAAAAATAAAATCTATTAAAATTAATAATTTTTAATAAATTTCAAATAATTATAAACAGAATATTAGAGCAAACATCGCTAACATTTTTCATACTAACGATAATAACTGCTTGCAGGATTTAATTGTCATCATTTATGCTATGTTATGTATATAAGTGTGAAACATGAGGGTGATTGGTTTCAAATAGTGTACGAGATCATGATCTGGTGCCATTGACCCACATCGGTCATTGGGGAACTCTCTGTATACTTCTTTGTTACTGATTGAAGCGAATCCACCTCCACGCACCCTTATGCTTGCATGACTGCTTCAGCATTTCAATGATCGCTTTGGCCTTTTAATTACCATTCTCTCTAGTTGAGAAGTCTCATGGTCATATCACCCAAGGATTGGCCTCTTTGCCTTCTCCTCTTGAAAAATGTAGTGAAATTTTGGAGTGCTTTCAAGTTTCTTTCTTTCACTATCCTCCCTCTCTTGATTGGAAAATTATTTATTTGCAAAAAAGAAGGTTTAATTTTTATACATTATCATGATTCTTATAAGTCACAATTATTCACAAATCATAGTAAATATCACAATTATTCACAAATCATAATAAATATCTTTTTTTAAGAAATTATAATAAAAGTCAATAACTTATCATGTAGTAACCAAAGGGGGTTAGATTTAATGGAAGGAGCTAGTTTTCTACAACATGCTGAGCCAAGGTTCGAATCCTCATTAGGAGATGTGTTCACATTTAGTATCCAATTGTGTCTTGAACAAGATTGTTTCTGAAAAAGAAGACATGTAGAAAACCAAAATAAAAAAGAAGTTATAATGTAGTATGTCAATTTATGATTGAATGAGAATATAAGTATTTACTCCTAAATCAAGAATATAGACATATTTATTTTATGTACACGGCATCACATTTTTTTATATAGACATATATCTTTCATAAATGACAATCATATTTTGGACTTGTAAGATCACTACTATGAACGACAAATTCTCACGACAAATTCTCCTTTAGAGTATTTATCGCAGCTGCATAATAAGGACTTTGAACTTCAAACTACTCGTTAATCCGGAGTAATAATAGAACATTGCATATGCAACAGAAGTCAACAAAACAACAATTAAAACACACCCTGAGAGGGATAGATAGTAGGATTGAGAGACACCCTTTAACGCTTGCTTTTACTACTGACCAACAGAAGGTGGCCCTCCATCTATCTATATTTCTAGTTTTTGTACCTTTCCTTCTTTCATTACCATTTGCTCTTTATTCCTTTCACACATAAGTGAGGTGATTCTGTGTTTTTTTAATAGGATCTTTGAGGCCAAACCCATCTCAATCAACCCTTTATTTCTCTCTTGCTACCTGAATTTTCTCTAGTCTTTCTGTGCAAAGCTTGCATCCCTTATTCTTGTAGAATTGATGTCTGGTTTGTACAATCAGATTTCCTCACCTTCAACAGCAAGGGCCAATTCACCAAACATAAACATGAGAAGCAATTTTGAGGTTGAAAGGTAAATGGATTGGGGGGTGATTCTTCTTCTGTTATTAATTGTGAAACCGAAAATTATGATTTTTTAGGTACCTATGTTATATGTATACGTGTGTGTTTGGTGTCAGGATTTCAATTAACTCTGGGTGCATGTTTTTATAGTCAGTACTTAACGGAGCTGCTAGCAGAACACCAGAAGCTTGGACCTTTCATGCAAGTCCTGCCCTTGTGTACCAGGCTCTTAAATCAAGGTTGGTTATTCTAAATCTATGTATCATAAGGTTTTAAATTGTAGTCGTGATTGCAGTTTTGTCATGATCCTTGATATTGCGAGAGATTGCGGTTTTGTCACGATCCTAGACAAATATAATTGATGCGGTCGCAATTGTGGTCACAGAAAGTTAAAAAAAAAACCCTTGATGTTGCAGTCGAAATTGCAGTTGCAGGCTGTTTTTTGTAACCTTCCAAGGTTTCTGTTGTTGAGAGTTTCCTCCTTTTGTTGTTTTGTTGGTTTCAACTGATCTCACCTTTTGTTTCAGGTGGATTGGGCCTAGTCATAAACTCAGTTTTCTGGTTACTTGGACTAGTATCTCATTTTCCTTTTGTCTTGAGGTCTATTATTAACTCCTTCAAATTGAACTGAATTGTCAAGTTATGACCTTGTCACCCGGTTGAAGTATAGTAGGATTTCATTTCAATTTACTGATTGATGCTTAGCTCTGTCATTACTAATAATTGCTAAAGGAATTAGAAGTCTTTATTGTTGAACAAAATACAAGTACGTAACTGGAAACCAGATTAGTCTCCTATGTGACCATATCAAACTTTGTTCTATAGAATTCTTATCTGTTGATAAACTCATGAAAAGGAATCAATCATCTTAGTTGGTGAGTTTCGGATAACCGAAAAGCAACAAAGAACAAAATGCAGGGAGGAAAAATCCTTAAAAGTCCTAAGATTGTGGCAATACGCATTACTCTACACAACAATATGTATCTTAGTATCTATATGATTATCTCTATTCTTTTCCAAACAATGAACAATATGTTTTGTTGAGTTGAAGATACACTCCAGTCTACTATAGTAAAAGAAATAAATTATGCATATTGTTTTGAATGAGTAGAGTAAACTTCAAGTGACAGAAATATTTATACTTGCTAGGACATTTTGTTTTCATAGTCATGATTTGAATTGTATATGTTTGCTATTACCCTTCCTGCTCATATTTCACAGTTTGCAGCAGGAAGGTCTCATTCTTTATAGTTGTTCTCATATTCACTGTAACTTTATTATCAGAGATTTTAAGGGTTTCTGGACAGAATGGATTGATGCAGAACCAAGGGTTTAGTGATTATGACAGAGTGCAGTTTGGAAGCCCCAAACCCAATCTTATGCCTTCTTTAGACATACAACCTAATTTTAAAGGCTGGAACAGCTTGTCACATGAAGTAAGTACTTTATATTTCTGTTCTATATACTTCTGTTTAATAGATCACTCTCCAGCACTCTTCCATGTTTCATTCCAACTTTTCTTGCTTCAATGTTAATCTATAAGCCATCCAGTATTGTTAGAATATCTAATTCTTAGCATATCAAAACTTCAGGTACTTAGATGCTCACGTTATCTGTTTTCCACTGTGTATAGGGCGACAATAGTTAGAAATATAATATAAAAACCATTCATTTGTTTTCTTCATCTAACAATTTAAGCTTTTGGAATACTTAAATTCATGACATGGTATTAAAGCCTCTATAACCAAGTGGTCTAAAGTTTGATCCCCTACCGCATTCTTTTAATAAAATGTTAAATTTCGGTACAAGGTACATGAACCTATGCATTAGCTATGCTCTCTTGTGGGAGGAGGCATATAATTTCATCTTTCAGCTTAAACTTTTGGTGTTATTAGTTGATGACATTAATGATGTGTCTATATTTGTGAAATTCCACCAGTTTCCTTAATTTGTTTCTGTTGAAACAGAGCAGCTACAACTTGTTTTCTTTCTATCATGTTTCACTATTCCTCTTCCATTTCATTCATCCTTTCTTCTTCTTTTTCTTCTTTTTCTTTTTATCTTTTTTACCTTTAGTCATCTCATTTTCTAAGAAGTTAATTCCAATCTTACATCAGGGGTTAGCTGGAGTACAAGGACTAAACGTTGATTGGCAAACATCACCAGGTGTCCCAAACTCTCACATTGTGAAGAGGATATTGCGCTTGGATATTGCTAATGATAGCTATCCAAATGTAAGAAGATATGTAGAACATTTCAATTCATTTTGCTGTATCCTTATGCAGATTCATACCATGCATTGTTCTAATAGTTTTATGGTGTTGTACTGAGCTTTGAGACACTAAGCCTAGCTTAAATTTCAGTTCAATTTAGTTGGACGGCTTCTTGGCCCTAGGGGCAATTCACTGAAGCGAGTGGAGGCAACCACAGGTTGCCGTGTATTTATCAGAGGGAAAGGTTCAATAAAAGAACTAGATAAGGTATCATCTCTTCTTCAGTGGATTGTCTTGAAAGTTGCAAATCCTAAGAACCTAATTTATTGTCATAGTTGCTTCTCCTTTCAATTTGTTGAGTGTATTCCTTTTTCTTTCTTATTTTCTTTCTGACTATATATACTAATTGTAACCATTAACTTCACTCTATCTTCTATAATCCAAAGGAAGAGTTGTTAAGGGGAAAGCCAGGCTATGAGCACTTGAATGAACCACTGCACGTTTTGATTGAGGCCGAATTACCTGTCAATGTTGTTGATATAAGGCTGAAGCAAGCACAGGAGATCATAGAAGAGCTACTCAAACCCATGGTATAATATTACTTACTACCGAAATATTTTGAGTCTATTTTTCTCACTAGACATTTTATGCAAGTGTTGTTAATTATTATTTTGTTTTCCTTTATAGTGGCAATTACTCAAATTTAAAAAATAAGAATGGTCAGGTTATCAGAAAACCTTATTTCCTTCTCACTGTTCTTTTGTTTATTTACCATTCTATTCTGCACAACATTGAAGATAATCAAACCACTGAAGTGTTTACTTATTTTATGCTAATAAATTAGCTGCACCATATAGACAGAAATATGTAGAAAAGTGGGTTTTGTTTGGCGCAAAATGTTCCATGAGTCAAGTTGCAAATCAATTAGCAAAGAGACATTAAGGGTAGATAAATTCTTGTGTTGTATAAAAGTATTTCTGATTCTCCTCCATTTCATGTGCAGGATGAGTCACAGGATCTCTACAAAAGGCAACAACTAAGAGAACTTGCAATGCTGAATTCCAATTTTAGAGAAGATAGCCCTCAACTCAGTGGTAGTCCCTCTACATTCAACTCCAATTAAATGAAGCGGGCCAATACTGACCAATAGCGTGTGTCTACATTGAGAATCGTAGGCATTTGATGTCGGTTCCTGCATGTAAATTCTGCAAAGCAGCAACAAGAAAACTTCACAAAAAGATGGGAAGAAAAACGGGAGGGGGTGCACATATTCATTGCCACAATCAATTGTATCAATAGACTTGTAAAGCTAGGAGAATTTCATTATTATTATATTTTGACCGATTGATTAGTGTATATATTTGTAATGTCTGCTGAGACAAACTGATTATTGTTAGTTATGACTGGAAAGAAGTGTTTGATGTGATATATATATTAATCACATGGATCTAATATTGGATACATTCTTGCTTGAGTTTGAATGAAATGATTATTAATGATCAAATTTCTTCTATAAATATTTAAAACACTTAGCGTGTTCAGAATTTGAATTTGAAATTGATGTATTAATAACAGCTTGCTTAAGTTAAGCAAGATAACAATTAATAATAAAACTCTTCTTATAAGTATTTCTCCAAATATTAAAACAGTTACTAATTTAGAACTCAAATTTGAAATCAAAATATATGAACGTTCTTGAGCACAATGACACCGCCCTTTGTTATAATGACCATATCTTAAGGATAATGTCTAACGTTGGTAGGGCCATTGAGGTTAATATAGTAGACGTGATGTTTGTCCGTAGCTTTACTAAGCCAAACTAATCTTCTTTAGGCTTGACTTATAACGCATGTCTCTGTAAAGTGAGACTATTCTAGATTTCTGCAAATCCATCATGGGGCCATCATGTCCCTAGCCACCAACATATTCTCCATCGATCCTTATGCCAAACCACATTTAAACACCATATAAAGATGATCTTGAAAGTCTGCTTTATAACTAAGTCGGCTCAATAATTAAGGTGAGTTGATGTATCATCATTATATTAGTATTCTTTTAGTTGTCCGTGACAATGACACCACGATAATACACTACATATCTAACATACGTATGCTACTTTATTTCTGTTGAATTTATCCTATTTTGGTTGTTTCATACATGAAACAGTGATTTTAAAATAAGACCAATGATTGAAACGAAGTCATTGTTTTTATAATTGTGTTGATTTAGTTGTGGTTGAATCATGATTAAATTGGTAATATATAAATGAGTAAATAATTTAGCATTGAATTATAAAATTTAAAAATATAATTTTATTTGTCTTACGCTTACTTTTAATCTAAAACATTAAAACAATTTTACACCTTCAATCAATAAAAATCATAATTGATATGATTTTTAATATGATTATTATAAAAATCAATAAATCTACTATACACAATTATTTATAATTAGATAATAAAACTATTTTATTTTT
>PYAF01000447.1:796520-818162 GCA_007407185.1 Glycine tomentella
AACTGTGACATTCATGAATAGTAAGTACCCTCAATTTAGGGAGCATGAAAGAGGTATGACTTTGACTGCTAACATAATCAAGACTCCCTTCTTCCACTTCTTCTATTATCTGCTTCAACCCATAACAGAATCGAATCTCCAGCTCTTCCAAACTTACTAGCCCTGCAGCAAAACACACAGGGAATATATATTCCAACCTATCACATCGATAAATAGTAAGCTCCCTTAATTTAGGGAGCATGAAAGAGGCATGACTTTGATGAGAGCATCTGGAAGAGGGGTAACGAAACACTTCTTGAAGGTTCTCCAAGAAAGACAACCTTAAAATGACTAGGCTGGAGAACGCATCTTCAGTTTGCAGCAGATCAACATTGCTACTATCAAAGAGGCATTCTATCTCTGGACAAGATTCTAAATATAGGATAATCAACTGATTCATGCCTTGTGGATCCATGGATGGGATTACATTTTTGTAACCTCCCTCAAGATTCATCAAATCAAGGTACTCTGCTTTTTGAAAATTGTCCTTGATTGGTAATGACATAAAACTTTGAACAGAGGCATTAAAACCATCTATGCATAACGCTCTAGTTGGTCTATGTTCTTCCAAAATGTAAATCTGCAACCGCGGGTGCATTGTATTCATTAAAACATACCTCTGCAATCTTGAGAAAGACACATTATGTGGAAATTCCTGATATTTATATGAACGTATATACAAATACAATTCATTCAGCTGCAAACATCTTCCTATAACCTCGTAAGCATTCTTTTCCTGAATTAAACAATAAAACAAATCCAGAAGCTTCAATTTCTTTAATGACGCGATTCCATTAGGCAATTCTTTAAAAGAAGAACCACGCAAGTCAAGAATCTCAAGTGCTTGTAGGCTTTCCAAAATGGAGATGTCACCTAATTCATAACCTCTCAAGCACAGAGTATGAAGATTTTGTAATGACTCGATTGATTGTGGCAGTGACAAGGTGACATTTGTCGTCAATGACTGCCACTGATAGCCAAATCTTAAGAATGCTAGAATTTTGAGCATTTTGAACCTTTCAAGACACGCATTTGATACTTCAAAGCCAACATATCGAGAATGAAGCAAGAGAATTTCAAGTGTGGGACAATTCAACGGATCATCAGGAAGCTGACCATTTTCCCAATCCCATAAGGATATTGCATTCTTTTCATTTATGTTATCACCCTCTACCAAGATTTTTGGATCCATTGCAGCACCAGCCAAAATTTCTTGATCACTTTCAGATTTTATCCACAAGGCTACATCACGGACAAGGTCATGCATTTTCACCTTTTCTTTAATTTTGGCATGCAACAACAAACAAGAATCCCTGAGGATATTAATAGCTACATGCATCTCCCTCCTCGATTTCTCCAAAGTTCCAGAAGTCCCAATTAGGCCCAATCCTCTTCCAAATCGAAATAAATCTTCCAAATCAATTTCGTGATCCTCTGGAAATATAGAACACAGCAATAATAAGGATTTCGCTAATTGACTTGTCAAATTATCATAACTTAATCTAAGACAAACATGAGGACTTGTTAAGCCTTTTGGAATATCTATTGGTTTAGAATCTTCTAGTCTTGACAATGCAAACTCCCACTCTTCTAAAGTTTTCCCCCTTAGTGTGCTTCCTAATGTCACAATTGCAATAGGCAATCCCTTACATTCTTTAACAATTTTTCTTGCCACAACTTTTAAAGCAGCTGAGGAGTCATCAGTTATTTTGGCATAAAATTGGAACAGATCCCAAGCTTCCTCGTAAGTTAAGAGATTGAGCTCAATTATACTTTGGCATTGCATAGAAGTGCATACCTCTCTTTTTCGAGTTGTTAGAAGTACTCCACAACCCTTGTTGTTTTCATTGAATGGAATACCTATAGCTTCAAAGTTTAGCTTTTCCCATACATCATCCAAGATTAGAAGAGTTGTGTCTTTCCTTAATCTCTCTGATAGTCTTTGTGCTCTACCTTCCTCTGATTCTTCCTTAAATTCCAAACCCAACTTATCAGCAATTTGCCCTTGGATGCTTCTAATATTTGGAGTTTGAGAGACTGTTGCCATGACAACCTTCTCAAAAAGTTTTAACTCCTCAGCTTTCTTACCCACCTCTTTCACCAAAGTTGTTTTTCCCGATCCTCCCATTCCATGCAGTCCAATCATAATAAAACTTTTATCCCTTAACTCTTCCAAAATTCTATTATAAGTTGATTTTGTAGATTTGAAAAGAATAAAATCTTCGAAAGAATGGTACTTCATGCCTGGAAGTTCAGTCTTGCTAGAAAATGGCTCAAACTTGCTATTACGATTGAGCTGAGTCATTTTTTCTGTTTTTCTTGCGATTTCTTTTGCAAGGAAATATTGGCATTGACTTCGGAAATGACTTTTGCGTACATCCGAAATCCTTCCTTCTAGCGTCTGCACTTCTTGTAAGACTTTTTCAACATCTTTCAGCCACTTCTCAACTGCTGGTTCAATTTTTTCAGTCCTGTTAGTGGCTTCTCTTACTCGTTGCATTACACTGTCTCGAGTCAATTCCAATTCTTCTTTTGCATTTGGAAGATTCCCAGCAAAGTTGTTGAAACAACACAAGTATTGAGCATGGTGTAAAATTGGAGCCACTGTATATTCTGCTATCTTTGCAATGATGGCAATAAAGATATCCTCCATGTGAAATGATATATCCCTGATCATGAATTTGTTCACCACTTTTTAGCTGAGACATATTATGTTATGTAAACTAGAAAATGGTGATACAATTATAGGAAACAATTAATAACGTAATAATGTATTTACGTACCTTTGATTGATGTTGTTGTATTTACAAGAGGAAGTAGAAGTAGTTGGTGTTGTAGGTTGGATACCTCTTTCAAACTGAGCCAAAAATAGATTAGCAATGTGAACAAAGGATTGTAATGATATATGATGATATATTTTTTATGCATAATGATATATGGTATTTGTACAGTGCACTGAAATTTATAGCAAAATATAAATTGTTCTCTGAATTGATAAGCATAATATGCCTTAATATGTATAGAAAGCACACACATGCTAGGGAATGACTTTGGAAATTATCTTGTGCAATTTGGTCTTTCGATCACACATAAAAATAAGTGAAAAATGTATCTTATAGTACATATATCAGTTAATTAAAGTGGACTTTGTTTTCAGGCCAAAAGCTTAGTTTGGTTATTTATAATGAGAAAAAAAATATTCGACCCCCTAATCTTTATCACTTTTCCAAATTAATATATACGCTAAACATTAGTTTAATCCTATTTGATCCTTAATTTTTTCTCCTTTTGCAAATAAATACCTTAAACTATAATTTCGTCTCATTTAATCCTTAATATTTAATACAAATAAATTACTGGGTTTTATTTTCGAATAGTATTTTAATTCTAAGATGACAGAAAGAGCTATTTGTGAAAAAAATAAATAATAAGTATCAAATGGATTGAGATTAAAGTTAAATGTGTTTAATATTAAAATAAAATTAAAGTTCATGATGTCTATCTATAAAAAGAGTAAAGTTTAAAATTTAATTGGAACAAAACTAAAGTTTAGATTCTCTATTTAAACAAGACGTTTTTTTTTTTTTTTTACGAAAAAAAATGTGAAGTTTAGAAAGCCTATTTAGTTACTCTTCTCTCATTTATAATTGTGTACAAGAAGGTCGTTAATTGTAAATAGTGAGGGATGTAACACCGTAAAAATCCTACACTCATTTAAATGCTCTTTGTGTGATTTCATTTAAATGCGTTTTTGCATGATTTCGTTTAAGCGCTTTCTGGGTCAATTGACATGTGAAGTGAATAAATGATTTTTTAGTAGAAATAATGTATTATATCTATATATTAACTAACTTAAGTAAGGTATGAGTAATATGACATTAAATAAAAGTGTCACATGCAAAAACAATTTATTTTAGACTCTTAAATGAGGTAGAGGGACCAAAATCAAAATAGGGGAGCCAAACAATGGCTTGAGAGGGGGTGGGGGGAGGGACCCTTCTTTTTAGAGTTGGAAAGACTCACTATAAAAACTAAAACTAAGCCCCCCAATCCTAAGTCACTGCCGGCTTAGAGAGAGAAAGAGGGAGGAAAATATATATTCTTTTAGAGAGTTCTAGAGAGAAGGAGAAGAAACGTTTGGATTTTGAGGGTTAACACTTCATTCCATAGTTGTGAAATTCGGTCTTGTTATTGACCTGATCGAGGTAGTGAGTCAGTGATTCAATCGGTGGATCAATAATTGGTTCGGTTTGATTCAATATATATTAAAAATTCAAATTTATATATGTATCTATTATGTAATTAATATTATTTGAATAAGAAAAATTCATCCATACTCCAAAATTTAAATTAAAAAAAATAAAAAATCGGCTGGGTCGGATCGATCCAACCTGGATCAACTACGTAACCGATCCAAAAGCGAATCAGCCTAATTAGATCATCGGGTCTCGATTCGACCGGCCAGTCCAGACTGGATTTGATAACACTACTCCATTCTTGACTGTTCCAAAGTAAAACCAGCTGCACATCTCCATCTGCTTTGGAACCATCAGCGAAAGTTTCAAAACGTTTTGAGCACTCCTATTTTTGCTGAATTTTTCCTTTATTTTGATCAAATTTGTGAGTTTTCGTATTTGATTTTTAATAAATTTTATGGGCATGCTTTTGAGAAACTGGTCGGTGAGTTTCTTGAACACATCATGGGGACCAATAACAAAAGTTGGCCAAGCAAGAAAACGAGGGGAAATGCTTTTAAATGGTGAAAAGGTGAAAATTGTGCATGTAGCTAACAGAGACAAAGAATTGTGAAAAATTAGTTTTTGTGAGAATTTGAGCCTGGTGAAATTTTATGTTGTTCTCTTGACCCTTTGTGATTTGTGGTAATTTATGATTTTTTGGGGAAATCGTTTTCTAATTTTCCCCTTTTTGAAAGCGATTCGTGGATTTTTTGATAACTAGTAAAATTAATTGAAGGAAAAATAGTTTGACTGACTTTTTGCCTTCTGAAATATTATGTGAGATAGAAACATGATGGGGATAATATTTGCAAAAGATTGTGAAAAATGGAATTAACCTTGTATAAAAATGGGATGAAAACAATGATTTTGGGCATTGTGGTTGAGAGGGTTCTTAACTAAAATAAATCATGAAATGACTGAATTTTAGCATGGTGAATTTTTGTGATGTAATGTGTCTAATATGGAGTATTGATAATTGTTATGGATACGTAATTTGTATATCTATATCATACAGCAATTATCTAATTTTCTCTCTTTTAACGTTTTTTTTTTGAATTAAAAAGTTAGAAATTTAGCTTCTATTGAGTTTTATTCAATAGAAGCTAAATTTAATAAATTTAACTGTGTTTTGGTTTATTTGTTGAAGAAAGTGACACAACAAAAGGTTGGAAGATGTTGAAAAACTGGAGCAACGCACTCAGCACGACAGTGCCGCTCAGCGTAAGGAGTCAATTTGGAGGCCAACTGTAACGTGCATGCGCACTTAGGGCGCATCGACAGCTTAGCACACGATCACTTAAGTCAGTTGGACTTTGCATGCAGGTTTAGCGCATACATACAAGCTTAGCACGTACATGCATGCAGGCTTAGTGCACAATCATTGTCGAAAAACATAATTATGCAGCGTTTTGAAGATAAAAAGGGGGGAACAGTGTGCAAAGAGGAGAGACAGATAGAAACAGAGTTAGTGCACGAGAGAAGAGAGAAAGCTCACTCGCTTGGGGATCCCTTCGGCCCTTCCTCCATTTTCTTTCATTCTTCTTGCTTCCTTTTTGTACTTATAAGCCTCTCATGACAATGAGAGGCTAAACCACCCATTATTGGGAGCTCAACAACCAAACACTCTTCATGAGAGGCTAAACCACCCATTGTTGGGAACTCAACAATCAAACATTTTTGATGTAATGATTCTCACTATTTATTTAATGTTATTTTGATATTAATGTCTATTTCTAAGTTTATTGTCTTGTTTATGATATGATCACTCATATACATGTGTTTTATAAGGATTATGCATTGGAAAATATTTGTTCCCTAAGAACTTGAAAAGAGCATCTAAATAATCTATATAGGGATATAATGGTTTTGTTTAGCCTAAAGTATGCATCTTTACTCTTAATGCAAATTATTTAATGTAGTTCTTAAGGGATTAGGAGTGAAATTAGGTAATTTAGGCTCTTTCACATGAGGTATCATGGTTATGGTAGATTAGTGGATGAAGGTAATGATTGAAATAACATTAAATGGTGAAAAATCTCTAACATTGCATCAAGAGTAGTATCGGTAAGATAAGTCTCCAACATTTTTCGTATTCTGCATCAAACAGCAATCACCAACGCAAGTATTTGTGTTCTATCTCTTTAATATGCTTTGCTTAATTATTTTTATTTACGTTGAATTTATGTTTCCGCATTAGTATTAGACAAATATCAAATTTAATTCACTGTTCGCTGAAAATTAGAAATATACAAATTTCGAGTACAGTCAAAGTTCATGTGGACTCAACACTCGGATTTACCATTTTAATTACTACTTGGACGAATTGGTGAACTTAATTGCCAAGGAGTTAACAAGTATTACTGGCAAGTTTCATGACATTTGAAGTTAATTTGATATTTTTATAAATTTGATAACCGAATTTTCAGCTTGTGGAATAAGTGGTTTTTAATTGAAATACTTGTATTTTCAATGTAATTTTGTATTTATAAACTCGAATATGAGGATTCCAACTTTAAAGGAGGACCTCAATCTAGTGCAAACTCTAGGCATGAGGTTTTGTGCATTTTATTTGTTTGGATTAGATTATTTTTTGTGGGAAAAGGGACTTGATGTTCTTGCGGGAACAAATAATGAACTCTAAGCAAAGTGCATTTGTGAAAAGCTTAATTTCATCGATCGAAATATTCATTATAAGAATACTGAGTTACTGCTAAAAAGAGTGTAAACATTTTAAATACATGGACATGAAACTCTAAGTACCTAAAGCAAGGAAGATGTAAATTACTTGGACTCCGATAAAAACTAGGACCTTCGTGATGGAATTGAGAACCAAGGAATAAATCAAGCATAAAACATTGAGTGTGAGGCTATGAATAAAACTTAATAAAATGGAAAAGTCATGAATTGGTGTTCATTATGGACTAGGAAAGCATAAGGCTTTGATTGTAATGAGAATGTTTTTGTGTGTTATTGTTTGTGAGAAACAAGACATGGTCACGTTTGAATGACACGTGATGGACAATCAAGAAGGCAAGTTTAAAGAGGTTGTGTAAGAGCTTTGAGTGCATTGAATGAGACGATTATGAGGGACATGGTCATGATGTGACCACTATGATAATGAGGGAGATGGGATCTCCATGTGATGGAATTACAAAATTCAAGGACCTCTGTCTAGTACTTGCGACAGAGGATCCCACATGGACCTGTGAAGAAATTGTTGGAAGTACACCCTTACACCATGTTACAATGGTGGGTAAGAAATTATTATGAAATTAATCTAAGGGTAAAAAATTAATCTAAGAGTACAATTAATCTAAGGGTAAAAAATCATGGTTCACCATGGACCACCTATGAAAGTGGTCCTTCCTAGCATTGCTCTATTATTAATATTGTAACAATTATTATTTATTAAAGTAAGAAAAAAATACATTAGTTAAAAGAGGTATAAAAGAAATTTTCTGATAAAGGATAGTTTTGAAATTGCATCATGCTAGAAATGGTAAATTTTATTTTCTAGTTACTCCATTTTATATATGAGGAATAATGCTAGTGACACTTTCTCTCTGACTGTCTCTTTATAATTGACCGGAATTTATTAAAAAATATCATTTTTTGTGGATTAGACTTCTCATTTGATGATTCTATCTCCTGATTTAGACGTGGAATCCAACCAAAAATTGGTGATTTCCGATAAAATTTGAGTCAATCACTATAGAGAGTGTCGTTAACATTTCTCTTGTCACAATTCCTTTTAAGATTCAAATACCTTACAATATATTTAGAAGTACAACTTTATGACATAATTTCATAAAATCAAAAGCTTGGGGAAATGATTTCTGTATCATTGGCACGGACAGGTAATGAAGTTAAACAAAATCTAAATTAAATTGAAGATTTGTATTGATGCGTACCTCAAGATATGTGCAGAGTTAATGTCAGGAAGATCCAACGAGAATTTATAAGAAACAACCTTGTTGGCGACCACAATATTGAATAATGTGGAGTTGCAATTTTGATGAAAGAAAATAATTGGCAAGAGATGGGAAAGATCACAGATAATGAGTAAAAGTACAGAATTATATGGTTAAATGGAAGAAAAAAACTTAAAGTAAGAGGAGGTTCATCCTATCTCATTTCTGAAGTAAGGTATTGAATGACAATAGATACAAGTTATTCCTTTATTCTATGGCAGCTCGTGAATAAGAAGCAATTGTTTTTGTTTTTATTGTTTTTCTTCTTTGCATCGTTCACAAGTTATGTGCAATACAGACAAAAAAGTGAGGACAAAAAGGTTTGATTCCTATTTGACTTGTATCATGAAATGTCTGAATCTCTTATGTGTGTTGTGCCTTGCGTTCGTTATTGGTCCAAGAATATCCCTTTTTCTTCTTCGATGTGTATGATTGATTTATTTGAAAGTATATTTCTCCAAATAAAATATTGATTCGCAGATAAAAAATGTATACTTTACTGGTCTTTGATAATTGATTGTTTGGTTATGGTCCTTTACTTGCTCAAAGCCTGAAACCCGAGTTCAGGTGATGTACAAATTGTCTGGTGGGTGCTCTGTTATGATAGTGTGTGATTGGAAGCTTGAGTAGTTCCACATACGTAAGTATTTCACCTGTCATGACAATATACTATAGATCTCATGTGTATGCTTACATAAGAAATGAGAATCTTTGTTCAAGAATCCTGTTAGATATGCTGGATTTATAGGAAATAAGATGCTTTCCTTCATTCACCCGGTGTCTAATTCTTTTTTTTTTCTTTTCTTTCTTTCTTTCTTTTTATTTTGTGATATAACTTATTTTTTCTTTCATGTAGCATCAGTTTTTATCTCATTAATTTATTAGTTAATAAATTATAAATTATAAAAAATTAAAAAGTATTGGTAGGGAAAATGAAAATAATAATTAATTATAAATTATAAGCTTTAATGTTATTCCATGTAGCTTGGCTATGAAGGAGGTTAGTGCACTATCTACCATTTTTTGTGATTGTTAACTCCTCTTCCAAACATCTTTGAAACTTTAATCGTACGTAGTCAATAGAAATAATACAGGGTACTGTTATGATCAGAGCTCAACAATTGGCAATGACTTCTTAATATTATTGATAATCTGACCTTACAAGATAAGAACAGAAAATAATTAAGGAAACAGGTACCAAATCTAAAACTAAAATAATGAAACTGATCCTGAACAACAACTCCATAATCAAATCTTAGCTGAAATATGTTTGAGATGTTTAATATATATATATATATATATATATATATATATATATATATAACTTGGTTCTTCCGAGTCTCTGATATATTAAAATTTTTTGTTTTGGATTTTTACTTTATAATAATGATGTGACACCATTCTCAACGACAACGACAAGGATCTGAAACAAATTTTAATATATTAGGGATTCAAAACAAAATTTGGATATATATTAGGGACTTTAAAACTATTTAAGCCTAAAATCTTTATTAACAGAAAGACAAATCCGTATTACATCTAACAGGTCGGAAGTTCAAACTCCCATCTGCCTCTTTGAAGTGAGGCAAATATAAGTTTTTCTTTAATTACTATGTGAGCCAATAAGCCTTTTCTATCTTGGACTGCCCGAAGTTTATTGAGTAAACTAATAGCTTAGTTCCTGTAATTGTGAAGCAATGTCGTATTAGTCCTTGAAATTAGGAAAATGCCATATAAATCCTTGAATTTGAAACTACTGCTATTTAAGTCTCTAACATGTACTACTTATTAACACTATAATTCTTAAATTTATAACTTACTATCATTATAGTTCCTAAAAGAACTAGCATCAAGATTAATATGATTAACAAATTTCAATTTCAGAGATTTATTTGACATTTTATTAATTCCAGAGACTATTGACAATGGCAACGCCCACAATTTCAGGGATTAGTAAGTTAAGGTCGAACCGGTTTAAGTGATGACAATAAGATATTGGTGTGACTAGAGCGGGGATAAAAATTTAAGGATTTCGTAGGTGTAGGATGTTTGTCAGAGAGGAGATTTTTAGTATGTAGAGAATTGTAGTAAGGAGATAGGTACACACAGACACAGTATTATGCAGAAATGTTTTAATGTGCTGTAATAAGCTCTGGTAGGTCAATGATGCTGTTAGAAAATGGCAATACCTATTTCTGTAATGTTTGGCTTTGGAATGGTCACATCTTGTGATCAACAAAAGGGTGTTTTTCTTGCTCTGATGACAACAAAACCAGTTAGAAATTAAAACACTCATATATGAACCCCTTTTATATGCTTCTAATAGTCCAAAAGCTAAATAAAGTAGAATACAATCATATGGAATACGTACCCTTTTAAAATCCAATTATCCCATGTATGCATACATATTTCTAAGTACAAAAAAGTTAGGCACAGCAGGTATTAAACCATATATACAAGAATATACCCTATTTATGAGAGGAAACAGATGCACATGCTGGAAGAATAATACAAGCACAACAGAAGTCAAAATGCAAAATGTTTGTAATAACTTGCAAGAAAATGTTACCATTAATGAGAAAAGCAACGTTAACATGTGGGTTATAATATTATAGGCAGAGAGTATGATCAGCATTGAAAACTTCGTAAGCAGTGTTTTTAAGGTAAACTTTCTGACTTGGTCGCCAACGCAACGAGGAATGGTTGATGAAAAGGCTATCACTTTCGCCACTGTATAGCTTCCTCTTACCAAAGGTGCATATGCAAATAGCAATAAGAATTGAACCAAAAACAAATAAAGAGTAATATATATATATATATATATTATTTTTTTGCTGAGTATGAGGAAGAGTAATATTGTATACTAATTATTTAATAATATATTAAGAATTAAAATTATTATTATTTAATGAATAAATAATACATGTCAAGACAGTATAAAAGATATTTAATCACAAACGATCATTATGAAAAGTTTGTTAGTTTTTATAATACATTGAATAAAGTAATAAACAAAAGTATTTCTAATTAGCTCACAGAAGTTCGTGGTGAAGAGACAATAAAATAAAATGAAGAGACAATGAGAGATGATCACCTGAACCGTGAAATAAAGTTTGTGGTAACGAGTACCAAGATAATCTGCTACCGCTTTTGCAGCTTTCAAGTCAGGAGAGCCCTAAATGGTGGAAATGTCAGATCATGAAGCATAAAAAAGCTAATATAATAGCTTCCTTGCGTTGAAGAAGGATAACACAACTCATTCTGACCTTTAAACCAATGCAGAAAGTATGTAACTGTGATCCCCATTGACGAGCAGTTTATAATGAGGATGGCTGAAGCACCAGCTTCATCAGCTAAAATTTCTTTAAAAACATTCTTTGAAAGCGGTATACAAAATTGTTGAAAGGGATTGAGACAAGGTACATTGTTAAATTGACCTCACATTTTGAACAGTACACCCATCTAGACAGTGCCGACCATCTATATCAAAACGTATTTATGGGCTAAGATTAACAAGGTAATGTTAAAAAAAAAAAAAAAAAAAAAGGAACAGTTATCATAGCTTCTACACAATATTTACGTTGGTTAAATGCTAGAATCAGAATGAATGATGGAGAAATTATAGATAATAGTTATTTTACTTCCACAGAATTAAACATGAAAACAGAAAATAAAACCACTTACGGTCGTAATGTGCGAATGTGGATGTCTTGATCATAAATATCAATGGTTTTGCAAAAACTACGGGCAACAGCTGTCTGGATAAAGGAACAACTCAATACAATTAGCAAAACTATATACAGGTATGAAGTAGTCACAGATCAAAACAAAGAGGGAGGCAAGCAGTTACTTTCTATTTTTAAGCTGACAATGAAGTCCCTTAAGTTGAAAAGACCAACCAACATACTGATTTTTTAGCAAGCTTGTCAAATTAAAGTTCTGGTCACTGCCACAGCTGATATTCCTGTGCTATTGATTTTCTTATGACAATAGGACCAAAAATTTAAAAGTAGGATTTACACTATGCTTGTCAACAGTGCATTAAGATTTAAACCACCATCAAGAGATTTAAACCACAGTAAAGCAAAAAATTATTCTAGGTGTCTATACAATTCTCTAACTGTAAAACTTCCCTTTCTTTGGAGTTGAAAGAGTACTTTAAGATTTTGCTAAAAAATATTTTGCAGATGGAACCACCATTAATGGTACAAATGAGCTTACCATAGCCATTGATTTGGAAAAAAGCAGAGTCCTGACCAACTTCCTTCCCCAATACCAATATCATGAGGCAATGCAGAATATGTTAGCTTGTCAACATCTGCAGATTAGCAGAAACGCATCCAATTAAACTAAGTCAGTGACACAGTGATAACAGTTAAAAGCTGAATTTAAAATCTCAGAAAGAAAATACAAACAGCCAAAATTAAAATTTGACAAAATAGGTTATCTGGTGCTACTGATATGAGATATGATCATTTGGTGAGTTGGGAGGTGTACTGTTGTCCTAAGGAGGAAGGTTTGGATCTTGGCAGGTCGATTTCTAAGAACATTGTCTTGGGATTTTGGCAAGTAAATGGCTACGTCGACTTGATTCACAAGCTCATTTGGTTATTCCCATTGATCTTTCGTGTTTTCTTCAGACGTATTTTAATTTTTTAAGGAGGATCTCTTATCATCTCTTCTATTTGTATTCATCTTCTATCCATCTTAATGAAATTCCTTTCACCAAAAATAAACAAACAAATAAATAAAGGGCCAAAATGAGTTGACCAATTTTGATTCTTGGATGAATGAGTGGTCCCCACCTAACACTTTGTCTTATCTGACAACCACCCTTGAACCAGGGTACATTCTGACCAAATTTTATATATTTCTTCCCTGCTGTAGAGCACTACTAAAGAACCCAGTAAGAAAATGAACACAAAAAATGCAGTTGATGTTTACTACCCAAGTCTATTATTAACAGAATAACAGAATATTTATCTGTTTAGCACTTTTAACAATTAACATGCTAGAAAGAACCTGCCATATAAATATAATTAGTAAACCAATGAACAAGATGTGTTATGAATGAACTAGAATTCAACCAAAGCTTTACTGGAGGTAAAAGTGTTTCAATTTCTGAAGGTAAACAAATTTATGGGGAATTTTTAAAGTTCAAGTATTCAGCAGCTAAACATAGAAGTTCAAACGATAAGTTGTCAAAGGGATGAAGTTGAAGACAGTACAACAAGAGTTAAATAAGTTAATTCTTACAAAAAACAAGCATCTTACAGAGAACATAAGGCACATGGTCATTTTAGGTGCTTGCTTTTTGTTAAAATATGGCACTAATGCAAGATGATATTCAGGTACTTAAAAAGAACATAAGGCACAAACCACCAACTGTAATGCAGAAAAATTACTAACAAAAGGGAACCATTGCAAAATTATTGCCACTAATGCAAAATGATATTCAGGTACTAGACTCTTGAAAACAAAGACAGTGAGGGAACAATAACATATTAACATTATCAAAGATTAAATAAGTATATAAGCGGATCTAACCTTGTGCATACCCAATGACTTGGAACAAATCAAGCATTCATGGTTCACCACTGTTGCATGATTTACATATAGGAGGTATGTCCTATTCATATCCATATCCAACAAATGTCTATTTATCCATATAGTTATTTAGTAAGAGTTCATGTAGCGTGAACTGTAAACCACTAAGGTAAAATGAAAATTATCAGTTGCCATTGTCAATCGTCAAATATTATAGTCTAATAAAGAAACATGTCCTTATTTCTGAATAGGCACCACAGAACTACAGCTGTGAGAAAAACTAAAGGGAAACAGAAAATTATCCAATAATTGAGTCTGACTGTATATTTTTCAAGAAAAACATCATAATTAAAGGCCAATAAGTCTACTTCTTCAAAATAAAGTACAATTTAAATTTAATTCTCACACGTGGAAAACTAGAATGGTTAAGGTAAAACAGAAAAATGTATCTTCACCAGACGCATCTAGTTTAGACACAATGAGATGACCATATGAATCCACACTACCCAACATTACAGAATATATTAACCTGCTCAATCTTTGGCTAAGAGCTCGTAGTGCTGTCTGTCGTCTACCCCACCCAGTGACATTCCCTCCCTCGCTCAACTACAAAATTTAGCCACAACTCAAAAAATGAATATCTCTTAATTTAACTCAATAGCAAAGTTGTAACGACAAAATGCATCCGTACACTTATTTAAAAGTTAAAAAATAAATAAAGGTAATGCAGTGTGAATCGAATCAAATTGAAGAAGAACCGCAAGTGAAGGAGTAGCTTCTCGGGCACAAAATTAAAAGCTCGATCTACGGTTCAAATTGGGTTTACCTGGTGAAGTCTTGTTGCGGTTGACAAGAAGTAAGCTTTAATCCGAGTAGATTTCTAAGAAGCTTACAGTGGTAGCCGGAAATGGCTTTGATGTCGTAGCTAGGGTTCGATCAAAGCTTCGATTGCAGGAAATTTCTTGGGGCTTTGATACAGGTCAGCGAGATGAGGGATACTATAGATTTAGATTGAGAAAATGAGGCCAATGGTGGCTGGAATCAGCGTCAACGACGACGCAGAGAGAAGAAGAATACGAGAGAGAGAAAAAGAAGAAGAATATTGATTTTAATGATATGTCTAGGGTTTCTAATTTGCTTTTGACAGTCAAGGCAATTTTTTTTTTTTTTTCAAATGATGTCCTAAATACAGAGTCGAGGCAAAGTCTCATAATGTGATGAACGTCGAGTGAAAAAACGAAAACGAAGAATGAATCCTAAAAACAACATTTTCTGGCGGTTTATGATGAACGCCACAATTCGTGCCACTAAAAATACATTTTTTAGAAGTGATCCCATAAGACTACCTTGATGATGGTGTCATTGTTACTTGACTTTCCAATAGAAACTAAAAGTAATAACCAAAATTGACATGTCAAAATTTAGATTAAGAATAAAAAGTATAAATCAGAAATATTTTAGAGACAAAAATAATAATAAGGTCAAAATTAAAACTAAAGTGATATTTTTTGTAATTATTTATAAATAAAATTAAAAATAAATATATTTTCCAAATAAACTTAAACAAACAGTTACATCATTTATATTAAAAACCAAAACTAGATGTATATGCTGGAAACTTGAAGAGTATTACATTAAAAAAAAATCCAAAACTCTCTCGTGCAGATCATCGTAATAGAAACAATCACAAGGATAAAAGGTCACCCTAAAAATATAAACAGCTAAAAAGTTATTGATAAACTTATAAAGACACAACACCTACCCATTTGAATTATATTATGTAAATATACTTGCTATATATGATGCATTTATACCAGTGCTTTTTTTTTTTTTTTACGGTGGCATCTATACAAGTGCTTTGCCATTTAATTCTGGTCTTAGGCAGAAACAAATCAGGGCCCGATTGATAATCGGGATAAAGAAGATATAAAATATTATTTACAAGTTTAATTATAACATTATATTTTATTTTTAATTTTGTGTAACATATTATATTTTATTTTATTGTTTGATGAGTTTTTTTTTGTCTTAACACTCTAATTCATCAAGAAAAAAAGATTATAACTAATTCAGATGGGATGTAAGTCTAATAAAAAATTAATTTTAGTAAGGATTGAATTTAGATATTACTCAAACAATTTAATTTTAACTTAGCACATTAATCATTTATACCTAATCACTTAGTTGTTGTTGTTCAATGAGTTGACATACCATAAACTTATCGTACTTTGTTATTTCATCATATTTTAAATTTACAATTTATTTTAATATAGTTTGATTAGAAACAAATAAGATATATAATTATATATCGAAAAACAATTAAAAAATAAATATGTTATAATTAATGTGTATTTAGATGAGCGATCACAAAATTAATTTTGAATGAAATTGATTTAAAAATGATGTAATTTATGTTTAATTTGAATATTTTATTATAAAATTAAGTTATAAGTAAAATTTTAAATTCAGTACAAAATTTTGGATCTAACGCAAAAATTACTCAACATCGTTTTAATTCAAAATCATTTCCTAAATTTTTTTTAACATGAAATCAAATATATAAAAATAAATTTAAAATCAATTATAAATTCAGAATTAATTTTTCAATATGTCAAACCGAACACAAATTAAGAAAAAAAAAAACCCTCTTTTTATAGTACAATTACGTTTTGCGACCAACACCACTACAAGGCTACAACTATTTGTGATAGATTATTATTATCACTGCTAGATCGTTATAGACTACAAAACATATCTCTGTACGCTAAAGGATATGCATATCGGCCTTGCCTATTTTATTGATCATATTTCATTCTCAACTACCCAATCAGCGGTCCAAATAAGATGTTATTTTGGAATTTTCAAAATTGGTGACTAATTCGTCCCAAAAGAAAAAATCAAAGGCTAATTATTAAAATTTTGATTATGTGTAATCAAAGTATGATAGAGTGAAATGATGGAAAATAGAAAGGTTTAACAATACAAGCCAAATTTTTCCAAGCAGCGATTGTCCAACGTGCATCATCATTAATCTTTGTCCAACTTAAAGGGCCCATGTTTAGTTGCCAAAAGAAAACATTGTATAATATCAGACAATTAAATATTTGTGAAATTTACTGGATGTAATTTAATTGATAATCTATATTAAATTTTGAGAGAAGAGTTTGATTTTCAGATAAACATGTAAGGAGGAGCAAAGAAATTTAAGAATGAGTAAGTCTTAAATAGAGAATGAGTTTCATAACTAATCCAAATCAAAGAATAGAAGGTCATGAGGAATATCTGGATGTCTCACCAAAAGCTAAAAATTCTAATTACGATCGTTAAAAAATATATATTTTTAACATAATTTATTAGTAGTTAAAATTATTAAGAATTATAAAATCATAATTGAGACTCGTTAACCAAAGAATAAGACACACATGAATTTATGATTTACAAATTTCGATCAATAATAAAGAGATTTTTAAAATGGTGTTTTAAAGGGTATATATGTTATTAGTATTTCTCATTCGTGTTTCACAGTTAGAAAAGACATTGGCTTAGTGAGGAAAAATTTTAGTTATATTTGCATAAGATTTGGGTTCAAACCTCATTATTATTACTATTAAAATAAACTTAGAAAGAAAAAAGAAACATATCAGCCAAACGTTGATAGAAATAGGACAAGAGGAATGACCTAAAGGATAAGTAAATGTGCATGTACAGATGTGCTCATTGTTTAATGACTTAAATTTTAACATCAAGCCAATAAAATTCCTAAGGTTTGGCAAGTCCTAGGTTTCACATCAATATTTGTTCTTAAAGAAGGAGCAGCTTGTGTTAGTTATCGGATAAATAGTATATTTAGTACATGAATTATGCATTAACTGATAATGCTGTTTTTACATTTTTGAAATGATAAATTTAATTCAAAATGTGTAAATTTTGTGATAAATTAGTCCAATCATTAATGAGAATTTGGTCCTTAAAGTATTGCACTTAATGTCAAAGTGGTTATAAAATTATATTATTTACTGATAAATTAATCCATGACATATATGACTTATAATAAACGATTTGACTGAATTGTCACAACATTTTTATATTTGTAGACTAAATTAATGATTTAAAAAATTTTAAGACTAAATTATTAGCGAATGTATAATTCAGGGACTAATTAGATAATTTATCCGTTACTTGTCATTGACATATAACTTACTAATAAGGAAACCATAATTAAACTAGCCTAAAGAAAGAGTCATTGGTAACCTGTTCCATTTATTTAACCTTTGGGAAATCTAATTGAATTTAGCAAATTGATGAGTAACCCAGAATTCAAGTAAATCTTCAAAAAGAACTACAAAAATCAAGAATCTCAAATCCTTAAAGCCTAAAAACTCGTGATTGGTACTTCAAAAGTACTTGGAATGCTCCATCATAAACTACAATCTGTCAGTGATAGAAAATCGATATATTACAACTAACAAGCAAGTCCTGTGTCAAATTATCTTACAAGTAGTGCAAAAAGAATAGGTGAAAATTAGTAAATATGGTTTCACTCTTCAGTTCACAATAATTCTTCAGTTCACAGGGTACTAATTAACATTCACAAACATCAATCAATTATATATTTCTAAAAGCAAATATATTTTTCAACTTCTATCTTGGCTTGATGGTTGGTATACTTCCACTAACAAGGTCACTACCTGAAACATCTCCTGAAATAAAAGGAGTCTTTATAGTAGATGATGAAGGTTCTGAACTGAATATTGTACCAGAAGAGTCACTTGTAATGACATAATCATGTCCCTTCGTATCTGACTCAGGTAACATAGAACAGATGTATTCAAGCTCTCTAGCCACTTCTGACATTTTAGGCCTCTCATCAGGGGTATCGTTGCAACACTTTAAGGCTAAAGCCAAAAATTTCTCCGCGTACTCAGGAGGATAAGACTCATTACGTTTATCAACAACCAAAGATATTCCACCAGAATTGTATAACATATTAACCTAAAAGTAAGAAGAAAAAATAAAAGATTTTTAGGTCCTATTGGGATAAATTTCTCAATAAGTACTTACAAAATAAGATAAGTTAAAATGAATTAAACTTCTCTTAATAAGTTAAACTTAACCCATGCAGAGGTTAAAATCAACTTTAAGAAAAGTTATATGAGAAAACTTTTATAATTATAAATGAGACTTATCAAGAATAAACCAAATCGTACCTGTCTAATAATATTTTCGCCATGAAAGATTGGTGGCCTCCCAGTCAGAAGTTCCAGAAGTACAACACCAAGACTATAAACATCACTTTTGTCAGTCAAATTGCGAGTCAAGAAGTACTCTGGATCAAGATAACCCTGCATGTTAAAACGGTGAGCAAACAATGTTGATATTAAATCAATGAACAGATAAAATCAACCTTAACCAATATATAAAAATTAATTTCCAATTAATTGGTTAGATATTTTTTCTATTTTGGTTTTGGGAACCAAAATTAATTTTTTTTTCTTAAAAATTCTCTCTAGAAGTTGAGTTTACAAACAATTTAAAGGTACATGGCTGCCAATTTTCTACACATAACTGCCATAACAGTCCCTGACTATCAGTTCGTATCAAGATCACATTCCCAAGTCCCAATGTTTCAAATGTGTTCATAGTAAACTTAAGTGTGGAATGCAGTTAGTATGGGAAATATGAGAGAGTATCATTTTTTACTTAGTGTGTCACCTCTTTATTACTTGTAATATTGTTAACTTATTGTAAATGAGTTACAACTGTCATATGACAGTTGTAACTGATAGATTAGACTTCAGATTACTATAAATATCAGTTGTAAACTCAAACTCAGTACCTTGAATTCATTTTTCTCACTTTCAATACAGAATGTTTCCCAAATTCTCTCTTTCTCTCTGTTTTGTATATACTCAACAGGAAGTATCCATATTCAGTAATTAAGATTGTTTTCATGTAGTAGACAGCCAAAAATATTTCAAAATCCTAGTCTTTACCCCCCACCCCCCAACCAAAGAAAAGTAACACATAAAAAATGCACAAGTTTGAGTTTGAGAATTTTGTTTAGCAAATGATGGCATCCTAATTCTTTTCCTATTTTTCACTATTTAAGGTACAATAGTTTTGTCAGTTCCAGCACTTTCATATATATCAAAGCCCCTTACTTTTCCAAAAGGAACAGGCAAAAAATGTCCATGGTTAAGCCATACTTCAATTAAAGTATTGTTCTACATTATCTTTTTTAAAGCTTTGTTCTACACTTTCCTTTTTACATTAGTAAGGGACCTCCTTGAATTAATGCACTGTTCTAAATTTTACCTTTCTAGATTTGTAGAATGGTGTCTCGTACTTTAATAAGATTTCTAATCTTATCCCAAAAGCACACATGCTCAATTTTAGTGAAAGTAAATCCAGTTATGAAAACCATACCGGGGTCCCCTTTACCACTGTTGATACATGACCAGGTAAATTTCCTTCAGTATCTGGAACTGGGGCAAGTCGTGAAAGTCCAAAATCTGCAACTTTTGCTGTGTACCTAGAGTCCAATAATATATTGCTGGCCTTCACATCTCGGTGAAATATTGGAGGATTAGCTTCTGTGTGTAGATATAAAAGACCTTTAGCTGATCCTAGAGCAATCTTCAACCTCAGAGAAAAACTAAGAGGTTCTTTTGAATAAGCTGTCATCAAACATTAAGAACATTGTTAAGGCAGACAACATAGAACGGAATTTTTTTAGCAAAATAAAAATATCCAATTAGTATCTTTGTACTTCAAATCAAATTGGAATTGGAAAGACAAAGGAAAATGTATACAGGCAATACAGAAATCAGTAAAATGAAATGGAGACTAATTAGTGAATAGACAATACAGAAAATTATATAATAAGAGCTCAAATATACCAGAAAGGTGATCCCTTAGTGTTCCATTTGGCATATATTCATAAACCAACATCTGCAAGCACAAAGAACAAACCAGACAGAAAAAATAAACTAGTCACAATAGGAATCAAGTTTTAAGGGAGAAATAGACCCAAAATATTTTGAAAGGAGAATAAGCAAAAGAATATGAATTTGGATTTTCCTAACCCTAGTTAATTCATAGAAAGTTACGTCATTGCCTCTAGATTCATAAAGAACAGGCCTAGTTGTGCTTTGCTGCTGTGTATTCCTTTATTTATTTAAAGTTATTCAGGAGAAGCTGTTTTATGCGTTTTTAACCTCATTTTAATTAAATATTTTTAGAGAAATGCTGGAAAAACACAATTTAGAATACATTGGCTGAAATTTATTGAAAATCACCAAATATTGTGGGTTCCATTTCGTATTTTATGGGTTACATTCATTATTTTGTTGTTTCCAGTAAATTTTAACCAATAATAGAGAATGTGTCACAAGAAGTGTGTTAGTGGAATAGTGGCACTCCTCTTATTTTTAATATCATGAGTTTTAATCAATCCTACTTTAGTACAATCCATATTCTAGTGGAATCAAGTCAATCAACATGAGACAGTATCATAATGGGACTTGTGGAAGATAAAACTTCCAAAAATAAGTCACAAATGAAAGATAACAGAAAATTATACTAAAACAAATTCTTGAGTTTACATTTTTGAACTTTAAATGTTACCTGTTCACCCTCTTCATCACAGTATCCAATCAAAGACACAAGGTTGCGATGGTGTAGCCTTGATAGCAATTCTATTTCTGTAAGGAACTCCCTCTCACCTTGCAGTGAACCCTGCTGTGCACGTTTTATGGCAACAACAGTGCCATCAGGAAGATGACCTTTATAAACCTTCCCATAGCCCCCTTCTCCAATTTGAGCAGACTGGCTAAAATTGTTTGTAG
>PYAF01000447.1:818262-846969 GCA_007407185.1 Glycine tomentella
ATATAGAAGCTTTTGTTGGAAATTTAATAGAATAGGAAGACAGTAAATTTAATCAAAAGCTAGAAATTTTGAAGTAAGTTGTAAAAGAAAAAAGAGGAAAAAGTAAATCTATCAGAAAGTGTAACGTGCGTATATCTATGGAGCTTATAAAATATTTGAACTGCAGTGACTTCATTTATTTATTTTTTTTTTAACATTTGAAGACATAAATATAATAACACGACAAATTTTGTCCTTTTTTCTCATCTGTTGGCTATATCACTCATTACAAGGTACTCACCATTACGCCGTCTGGAAAGTGCACGATAATCTCTCAAGCGTACTCTCAAAATAAGAATGGAAACAATTGCAGATAATGTAACTGCACAGGCAATTGCACCTAAGATTATTCCAACCAGTGCACCTTTGCTTATTCCTGAACTTGAAGAGGGGGTAATCGCTGCAACATTAATAAGCAGTATAAGTACAAGTGGTCAACCTTAAAACAATTTGCAAATATAATATACAGCAACTTATTCATTTATTAGTCCTAGTGACATTAATCCAGTTTTAAATGGCTTGGTTTAGAGTTCTTGACAGCAACAATAGCATATAATCCGGAACAGACATTGCACCTCAATAGTGCAGTTTTTAATTAATTTTGTCATGGATTTTCTGAAGAATTAGAATAAACAAAGTCAAAATATCCTTGAATCTGAGGAGCAATCAGATTGATGTAAACTCATCCAGAATATCATAAATAGAAAAATGTTGACAAAATGGACCTGCACCGCAGCTTCAGAGCAGTCACATTTCAAAATATCAAATAGTAAAGATAGTAAAGCAAAAATTTAGTAACAAAATTTCAGCATATTTATTTGACACGTGAAGCATGAATTATACTATAGAAAGCTTATTTATTCATAAAACATGGAAACCACTGGCTCGATGTGCAGAAAATGTTACATAAAAACGTTAGACAAACAATTCACCTGACAGAGATTCAACTTCAGTTTTATTGTTAATAATGTCCAAGTACTTATAAACACTACCGTATCATAAGAAGTTTCTGTAACTTACCATTCCTGTAAGGATCCAATAGAATAAAGTCCAGAAGTTCATAAGGCCCGAAAAATTCATTGTCATGAATTTCCCATTGTCTGAACAAGTCTCCGATCCGAATAACCTCACTTGTGTTGAAATTGTGAGAACTTCCATTGCCAATATATTCAGGAAAAACCTTCAAGTTCATTCTCAACCGCCCTTCTTCCCATGCAAAATGCTCAATGAACAGCTGATTAGAATGTATAGTAAGACCATTTGTGAGGAAGCTCTCAAATTCTCTCACATATGTACGGAAATCTGAAAATGCTGGACTTTTCAACCGGTAATGAACAACCAATGGGGTAGCACAGAAACACTCCACATTGTATTCATAAGGAGGGGGGCATCCTTGACTGGGACAGGAAACATTGTTGCCTCCATTCTTGTTATTGTCACCTTCAGGTCCACAGAACTGAACTAAGGAGTTATTATTTAAGCATACAGGATTTCCCTCAAGCCTGAAAAACAGTAATTTTTTATACTAATGAAACAAGTTACAAGTTATCCAAGAAAAATGGAATTCATGTTGCATTTAATGTTCAACAAGATTTGACCTTTACCATAAAGGGTTTGTATAATTATTTTGAACATGCATGTCATTGAAAACAGATGCAACTCTCCACTACACTGAGTTCAGTACATCCGCAAAATAAGTTTAGAAGCTTACAAGAGTGTAACATTTGCAGGAAGATTTGTAGTGCCAGATATGCTTGCAAATTGATTATTTTGCATGTCCCTGCAAGATCAACAACACATGTAGAGTAAATTAATACAATAAAAGTAAAAAGCGTCTAAGCATAACAAAACACAAATACAAATACAGGATACCTCAGAGAATATGCAGACATCTGCATGTTCTCACACATAATATCACAAAATAAGAGGAAAAAATAAAGGACATATATATGCATGCTCCAAAAATACAATCTACGTGAGAAATATGGTGCAATTATCATTTCAAGTCTTACAGGATAAGTTGCTCTGTTCCATTTAAAGTCCTGTTCTGCCAAATGGTAGAAGGAACATTGCCACTCAATGAATTTTTTGCAATTGACCTGTCATAGGGAAAGATATGTCTTAAAAAATCGTTGGTTTTTTAGCATGTTTAATAAAATTAGAACTAAAAAATTATAATATATATATACAGACACTTAATGTTATTTGTATATAAGATGAGGTGATAGACACTTAATGTTGTTTGGTTTACTCTAACAGTATATATTACAGTTTAATGTAGAAGAAGAAAGGGTGAAATAAAAAACAACTTACAATTTCTGAAGGCGTGGAAGACCAGAAAAGTAGGATGGAATTATTCCATTGAGCTTGTTGTTTGATAATTCACTGCACACGTCCCCATAGGTAAAGCAATAATATCATTTGCAATCCATGTTATCATATTTTGAATATTTTCTCCAACAGTGTAATGAAAGAGGAAAATATCCATAATGAGGAATCTAAATAAATGAAAGCAAGACCAATAGATTTGTATATTATTTAAGCATTCTTACATGGTTGTGATATTGTCTGATAGCTTATTGGTAGGAATTGATTCATTCAACTGATTGAAACTCAGGTCACTGGAATATACACAAACAGAAATCAGTAGAAACAGTTACAAACAGTCTTGGACGATCTTTTAAACACGTACATGACATCTAACTCGTCATTTTGTCAGGTACTCTTGATATGGAATCCAAAAAAGTCAATTCATAAACTTAGATAACTAAACTTACAGATAAGTGAGATGTGGTATCCTGCTGAAATCAGGAATTGGTCCTTGCAAGTTGCAGTTCCTTAGGCTCCTGATAAAACCAAGAAACCAATAACAACATATAGACCATCAACCTTGAGTTTGGTATCCTCCAAATAAAGAAAAATGAAAATATAAGCAGTGATAGTTTGGTATCCTCCAAAATCCAAATAAAGAAAAAGGAAAATAGAGGAAATAATAAAAAAATTCTGATGCAATTTGGACATCAGGCAAATGCAACAGTGACAGCTTTTGTTACCAATGACAGTCTGCTCCTTGAATGTTATGAAATAGTCATTTGAACAGAGCAAGAAGACCATTGTATACTAATTGAATCAAACAACTATGGGTGTGTATGTCATTGTTTTCATTTATGTTTTATGAAGTGGTGAACTGTCTAAATATCATTTCTGAGAAACAATATTTATAATTGTATTTTAAATGTTTGGACCTTTACTTTTAAGCTCCTTACAATGCTTTTCTCTAATTGAAAAATCTAGTTACAAGAAATCACAAAGGTTTTAGTATCTTAAATTGGTATTTCACACCATACACTAAAAATAAAGACTCAAACACCTCTATTCCACTCCTTATAATGGTAATTTACTTAAGAACACGGGATCACAAAATGCACTTACAATTTCAACAATTTTGACATGTTGCCATAAGATTCTGGAATGCTATTTCCACTGAAGTTATTGTTATCAAGTTGACTGCAAGAACAAGAAGATCCAAATTTTACTTTAAAAATCTATTTATCAAGCAAGGAATTAATTTTATTGATTCAGTAAATATTATAGAAAAAAATTAAGAAAAAAAAGGAAATAAAAGCTTTACAATGACAAAAATAGTAACTTCCCAATATCATGATATTTGACACCTTTGGCATAGCATTGACTTCTTAGTTTTTTAATATTCAACTTTAGAATTTTTCTTCTCACAATAATGATTTGTACTGGAAACAATAAATGGCATTACTTCATATAGTGGGAAAGGCTCTTGCCTTTTGCTGTTGTTGTAGTCTGCCAACCCATAATTTTGCAGATCTAAATTACATTCCACTTAATTACCTTAATTCAGCTGAAGGAGGTCTAAAACTGGTATGGGAAGGCCAGAGGGGAAATGCAAGTTAAAGTGGTGGCATGGTGATCTAAGTACAACTCAACCCAGATTCCATCTATATACATTCTTATTCACTCTTCTTTTTTCCCCTAACAAACTAAACATTGGCACTTCCTTAACACTTTTCCAATTTTCCTTCACCAATTTTTCTTCTTTTTATACATCAACAGATCATATTTAATTAATAACACATTGTCAATACTTCTTTTATATAGTAATCTCTCAGCAAAACAGTTATCCTTGAGTTGAAGTACAGTTCAGTGAAATAAGTTTAAAGATGGCAGAGGAGCATCATAACATAAATTTTTCATAAATCTATAATTTAAAACAAAGTAATGAATTCTAATGGTACCTTTTATTTGAAATATGCATATATGTAATTTATTATAGAGCCTAACATGCTAGCAAGGTAATTTAATCACATAAGGAAGAATCTCAAATAGGGAAACAAAGGACCGATGAAAAAAAAAAAAAAAAAACAACTCAAGTATTTTGATATATAAGAATAGACCTTCATGTCAGTTTTTCACATGACAAGTAAAGTGAAGATACATAAAACAGTCCTAAATAGGGCTCCACAAATTTTGATAGGGCCCCAATGGCAGTAGAGTCCTATTAAGGTTATTCGTGATGACCTCTATCTTCACACACCTTATCATGTAAAATTCAAATAAAAATATTATTTCAGTCAAAATCATACATTTTATAAGAAAGAACAAAAATATCTAATAAAGATTAAAACGCTTAGGAAGAGAAGTGAAATGTCCAGAACATACAAAAAGAATCCGTGCTATATTTATCCAGAAGGACCAAAACAAAAAAACAAAATGAAAACTAAATGAGCTTACAGACATGTATAAAAGCATATTTAACACAGAATAAATAATCATACAGTATCTTTAAGCTTGGCATCTCAGAAAACTCGGATGGGAGATATCCTGTTAAGTTATTGTTGTCAAGAAGACTGCATGTCGAAAGATACATCTTGTTAACAAGATAAGAACATGACAATGAAGGATTAAATAAAAGCCAGAAAAACATGTCAATGACTGCAATTATGTCAGCAATATGTGATAATAACTTACAGGTGTATCAGGCTCCCTAATTGGGACAGCTGTGGTGGGATTTGTCCTCTAAGTGAATTGTTGTTCATGTGACTGCTCGAATGGGGGGAAAATGAAGGCAAAATTATTTTCTTGGTAGGAAAAGTCAAAGGTAGAGAAATAAAAGAATTCAAGAAAAGTAGCAGGAGTGGTAATTTTTTAGACTTGGTAATCATCATAAAGAACCTTACAAGTGTCTCGTGCTGTTCAGATTTGCAAATGATAATGGTATGGATCCTGTAATATGGTTCTCATCAATTTGTATTCTGTCCAGGACTGGAAGATGGCCAAGCTCTTCTGGCAGTTCACCTGTTAGTTCGTTTCCATTCAGGAGTCTGCAAAGAAAGCAGAAACAATGAGGCTCTTCATGTCAAAATACCAACCATTTATTTATGCAACCATTTGAATTCAATTTTCAGTCCCATAGAAACGAATATTTAACTTCGATTAACTACCATAGAAAACACTATTATGATATGATACAATGATGAGTTTGTTCATGTACTAATATCTACAAAATGACTCAGAATATATCAAGGTGATAAAACTACTAAAGTGAACCATACAGTGCCCAGCATACTGGCCAAGATAGATGATTCAACTTACAAGAGTTTCAAAGTTTTGATATTGCCAATCTCCTTCGGTATAGTCCCATCTATGTTATTCCACATAAAATCCCTTTCAAGAATGCAAATTAAAAGCATTATTAGAGGAAGAAAGAAACTGCAAGCTTCTACAGGATGAAATACTCAAATGAATTAAATCTACTATATTTTTTAGCAAAAGTGGAATCTAGCAATTGCAGAATTGAAAAATGTAACAGGTTTGCATTAGAAACATAAATGCAGCTACAGCCTTACAATATTTGGAGATGAGATAAGTTGCCAATTTCGGGTGCCAAATTTCCAGACAAGTTCAAATTCAGTAGTTGCCTACAGACAAAAATAAAAGGACCTCAAACAAATTTGTCGAAAGTAGCAGCAATGAAGTTTTGCCAAGGGGTGTATCAAAATGCAATCAAGAAAAGACTCATGAATTCTGAAGCTCACTTGTTTATACTACTTGACATTGGATTATCATGTAATGCATTAAAGTAGTATTGATTTGGTTCTAGAAGTGAAAGATAATTGATGAATAAGATAGAGAGAGCTAGTTAAACAGATTTTGCTTTAATTTCAAGATATCTGAATTTGTCAACATACAATGAAAATATCATCATACAGCATTGTGCTCTTATAGCTAATATTCCTCGTTATAGTCAGTAGGTCTACTAATTTTTCTAATCTAATCAACTACCGATTAGAAAGATTGGGCTCACAACGACCATTTTGAATCTATTTGAATCTTAACAGATTAAAGGGAGAAAATAAACAAAATATGGACCAAGAAAGGGAAGCTTATACATGTTAACATGGCTATTACAAAAAAAGAATGTTAAGTGGAAGATTGAAGTCATACAATTGTAGAACATGTAGATAATCATTGTCCACTGTTGTATTGGAGCACATAACCCCTGTCCAGTCAGATGTACATGGGTCTCCACGATCCCAGTTGCTCAAATTTCCATTAATATCAATCAACTTTCCCTTTATGGCTTTCAATGCCTCAACTGCATGTTAATAAGGCAAACGAAATAATCACACTATCAATAGAACCAAATGAAAACAACATTACATATTATAAGCATATTATTTTGGCAGAAATGAAAACAATTGCTTATACCAATTTCTAAGATACAATACTATTACTATTTGAATACAATTAATACCCTTAATCCTTAAATGATTGACTACAATGTAGCAGCTAAACATCTACCAGCGCATTCATTTCTTGAGGGAATTATTGGAAAAAAAAATAATAAATATTTTCTTGATATTCTAAAGTGACAAATAATTTCAGACAGAGAAATATTCCAAAAGTAACAAATAAAATGAGATGGAGGGAGTATTTTTTTAATTACTAGAGACATAAAAATTCAATATTTCATATTTTGCTAGCTTTATTGATAATATTTTGCATGATTAAAGCATAGAAACAAACAAATATATTGATAAAAGTCCTCATCAAAGAGGGGGGAAACATTTGGTAACACATGCTATGAGATCTAATAGAATGTACTCCTTAATAGAACAACTACTACCACTTTCAGAATCATAAAAAAAAAATCAAGCAGCCAATATACCTACTGCCTTTAGAGAGAGGGGGGAGGAATATACCTTCAGTGGGGTCAGTGACCTGACCAGCAGCCAATAGGAAATAGCAGCAGAACCACAAACAGAAAACAACTTCACACCTACAACCCTTTGAAAGATGCATCCCAGGAACCCAGAACTCACAAAACCTCTTAATTTTCTCTCCTGAACTGAACAGTGTTTTACTTTCCTTGCCCTGGTAACAACAAAGGCAGTTAGAAACATTCCTTGTTGTGCATTCAAAAACCACCCCATATATATATGCTTCAAAATCCAAAAACACAGATAGCTACCAAACTAAAGCATGATACCCTTTTCAAAAGCAACTTCATGTGTGCATATCCAAGAGCAAAAAATCCCAGAAAGCTATCAAACACCCTTTTTACTATAAGTTTAGGACTAGAAAAAGAACCCCACTTGCAAGAAGAACACAACAGAACCTATCCCAAAACGCAAAAAGACTGCATATATAACTTGCAAGCAAATATTAGATGACAGAAGCAATGCGTGGGTTATAACTTTATAAGCCGAGTAACAAAGAAGATTAGTATTAGGAAGTGTGGTAAATGTAAAGTTCTGACCAAGTCTCCAATGCTACGTGGAATTAATATTGCAGGGGCACTTAGTTGTGATGACGATAGCCATCACTGTCATCACTGTAGCTAATTTAATTCTCAACGTAGTTGCATGCGTAAATAGCAACATTATCAAACAAATTAAAAAGAGGGAAAAAAGTTTTCTTCAGTGGAGTTGGTCATTGTAACTTGCGGAATCAAACACAGAGATTCATGTTATGTAAATTAATCACATTTATTTATGTAGTTGATTGACTTTCTGGAATCGATCAATTAGTAGCTAGGAAATGGTTAATAATATAGAATTGGTCGATCGTTGTTTATTCTAAACTAACTTTTTCAAGAGGCATTGTATTTGTATATTATAAAGAGACGTAATTTAATAAAATTATTTACGAATAAAGATACGTAAATAATTTTATACTTATTTCAATTCATGATGGTTGACTTCCAGAAGAATGAGGCAATAACTGAGACTATAGAAAAAGAGCCAAGCTTGTAGGAGCAAGCAAGGGCCACCTCTTCCTGAGGACGTGAGAGGGGGGACCCACATATATATGCTTTAATTCAATCTTCAAACTTCATCAAAGAATAATTGTGTGCCGGTAATTTTTAAATTAAATAAAAAAGTAAAAAGTAAAAATTAAAAATTAAACATTAGACTTCTTTATTTCATTGAAAATTGTTCATAAGACAAGTTCAATTTGTTAAACATAACCTGTACAATAATAAAAGCTAATATGAACGCGTTCTATTTGTGGCCAGAATCAACTTTATATGAATTATATTAATAATATGTCGTTTAATTTGATTGGTTGTGGTGGGCACGCTTATTTAAACTTTGACAAAATTATTTTTCTAAGTTGTATTTTAATACTTTTTTAAGAGAAGTTTTCAATTATTAGAGATAATATTGTATCACAAAATAATTATTTATCATAAATTCAAAATATATGATTTATATATTTTAAAATATCTATTCGTTACAAATTTTAATTATATAGAAATCAGCATTTAACCTACAGTAACTAAAATATTGGTTAAATCAAGTGTTTCTTTTAAATCAAGTTTGTCTAGTAGTTCCGCTATCCTTTTTCCTGCCCTTTTTTGTAATCCAGAAAAAATAAACACCAATCATTAATTTTTATATCATTTTATAAAATTGAAATATATATATATATATATATATATATATATAACAAAAGTAAAACGCCAGCATGCACCTAATTAAAACAAACAAGAGTGTACAAAAATTATTAATTTGAAACGAATTCAAATTTAAGTTGATGATGAATACATATCAGCTTTTTATAACTCGTGTATTTTGGCTAGCTGATTTATTGGTATTTTTAATATTTTTTTTACTTGGCCTGTCAAAAATATGTTTTTGAAACAATACATGGTCAATTAATTTTCAGCTAGATAATTACGATTGAGACTCTATCAAATAATATTCTCACACACCCAAGTCAAGTTTGACAAATTAATCCTCAAACTAATGGGTGATTTCAAACGTTAAGCTATCCTCCAACTTTATTATTATTTTTCTATAATATTATATGTGTGAAGTATTAATTAATTTATTAATAATTAATTTTCATAAAAAAATGATAAATTATTTTTAATCTCAAGTACATTTTATTTTATCCCGTGATTCAAATTCAAGACTTTCCTTAATTAAGAACATAAATCTAGATCCACCTAGATCCAAATCTAACCTTTAAATTGAACGAAAAGTTTCTAGCTAAGAGAAAAATTATGTTACAGTTCCTAGCTAGTCATAAGTTGCTAGATTTGAATTACCCAATCGATGCATTTGAAAAACTATGTTAGACATGCGTAACTTTTTTTCTATAATATTATATTTTATCTTCCGTAATGAGCAATTAGTATCTCCAGGCTACTCTTATGAAAATTCCTTTTTTTTAGGATAATTTGAATTCCTTTTTATGGTGATTTCTAATAATTGGACCTGGACGTGTCTTTTGAACATGATATTATGGGCTGGTTTGTTTTAGTTTATTTTAAAAATAATTATATTTTAAAATAAAATAAGTAATGTTATGATTTTTTGACATGTTTGTCTAAATTATTTTTATTTGAAACAAAGAGTTTTTTGGTATTTTTAATAAACTAATTTTATCTATTTCTTGAAGAAAAAAAACATTTATATAAAAAGTACTTATTTTAAAGTTCATATTTTTTATTTTGAACAAACTCACCCATAATAAAGCACCAATTTACAAGTTAAAATATAGGATAAAAATATGAACTTATTATTTTATTTGATTATTTTATCATGTCCATTAATTAGTCCAAAAACTCATCGTAAAAGAGTTAGATTAAGACTAAATAGGATAGGATAAAGAAAATTTTATTCTTTCACCATCAGCTTAATTAACACAACTACTTTTTTATTCAATCATCACACTATAATTGTTGTTCACCATCATGCCACCCCCACGTTTATATAAATAAAATCTGTATGATAAAATATATGTATATGGGCCTTGTTTATCTCGTCGGCCATATCTCAACAGCCCAATTATCAATCCAAACGTGATCTTATTTAGGAATTTTCAAAATTGGTAAGTCATCCCAAAAAAAAAAATCAGAAGCTAACGATTTTGGACGTACACATTTTTTTAAGTAATATCGCTGTAGTAAGAAAAATAATTTTTTAATATTTTATTTTAATCAGTTTTTAAATTAATAAGTATTTGAGTACAGGGCTTTTTATCTATTATTTGTGATTATAAAATTGAAAAATAATATGTTTAATTACAATTTTGTTTAAAAATATGTTTAATTTAAGTTCCTTTTATATAAAATCCTTAACCAGACACACTTTGCTAAGCAGTCTCTACTGCTTTATGAGATGCAATTCTCTAGATATTCTTTTTTCATATTCCTTTTTATCTCTAGCTGTAATTATAAAAAGAAATGTTGAATAATTATAATGTTGAATAATATTTCTAGTAAGTTAATATTTTTTAAATTTTTGGTTCTTGTGAGTTTTTTTTTTTAATTTTAGTCCATTTAAGATTTTAATTTTTTATTTATAATTTCATAAGTTTGCGTTTATAATGATCAAAATTGAAAAAATGCAAATTTATATGGACTAAAATTAGAAAAATTAACTTACAAGAATCAATAAACAAAAAATGTAAATTCATATGGACTAAAAAAATGAACTTATAAAAATCAATAAACAAAAAATACTAACTTATAAAGAAAAAACATATTTAAATCCATTTTTTAATAATTAGAATGTCCAAATATATTTTTACTGTAGTCACATTTTGAAAATCCTAACCAACCATGCTAAGTAGCCTCTTTATTAAAGTCACATTTGTTTTATACTTCTAACAGATATAATTAATTTTCATATTTTTTTTTATGAATGGTATGGAAAATATATAAAATTGTTTCATTATAATCATTATCTTTGATGTGAAAAAAAAAATTGAGTGTTTGGTGCAATTGAATGCTACTCTTGAAGTAAAGTTTAAAAAATTATAACAGGATCAGAAAAATATTTTGATTCCAATCAATCAATAATAATATTAAATTTGTCCAACCTCCAATTTACTATCCACTTGTTGTTTTCAGCTTTTCTCGTCACGCACAATTGTACCCTTCATTCTTTTTTTTATTTTCTCTGTCTTTTCTCATTATTGTACGCTCTCTCTGCCTTAAAAGTCAAAATCTTCATTACTTTTCAATTTCATTTTCTCTTTCATTAGATCTCTATCTCTCTCTCTCTATTTTTTTTTTTAAACCGAGCAAATGCACATGTTCTCTCTCTAGCTGTTTATTGAAAGTATTTTTGCTTCGATACATTTTTCAAAATCGAACTAAGAGCCTCGTTATTTTCTTTTATTGTTTTACCATTTTGAATGGGAGGAATTATGCTACACTTGTTCGGTTGTTCCTATTTTTTTTTTCTTCTTCTTTTTTATACACAAAACAAGTGCACCAAAAAAATAGTACAAGGTGTACTTTATTTTTTTAACTATTGCAATTAAGATTTAGAACTCCCCAATAGGCTTCAAACTATCCCACAAGAGATACTCTAGCCCATATACAAAAGAAAAGCCATCAAAATGAAATGGAGATACACTTATTTCTATTAATTCTTGATTATATCACTGAAAAAACGTATCTCAAAATACTATTTATACTAATATGATATGAGTAATTAATTACTAGCTAGTTACAACTGTAGTCGTGTAAAAAAAAACCCTAGGCATTGCTTTTCATTGAAAAATTTATATTTGTCTTAATTATATAGAGATTTATGGATAGAAATAGGTTGGCGCTTTTTATGTATAATTATTTTAGAATATTAAATATTTAAATTTGGGTCAACTATTTATATTAATTAGGTTTTACTGAATAAACCAGGAATTTCGGGTTTAAATTCTTAAGTTATAAAGTTTTTGTTGGAGATAAATATATATGTCCAAAATCTAATTCATCATGTTAACAATTTTAGTAAATAATTATTTTTTATTTTATTATCATATGTATTATTTTATTAAATTATTAATTTGACAAGTCCCCTTGATTAAAATTAGAAATTTATTATTATGATAAAGATTATGATAATAAAAAATAAGTTCTTTATAATTTTGATTTAAATTGTTCTTAATCATAAGATTATTGTGAATAGAACATCAATAATTCAAATATATCAATACATATGTAATGATCCGTATTGGATAAAGACTAATATATTTTATTTATTAAATTGCAGATATAGATGATGTTTATGTGAATGTTATAATTGAACTGATTCAATTGAGAATTTTTAGTAATTAACATTACCATGATATTTCAATAGAAAATTCTTAGGAATAAATATAATAGTTTCTTTTAATACTGTTCTGCTCGGAGAGAACAGAAATGTCCAACAAGTGGTGTTGGGTATTTTGATATAGGATCAGGCTCTCTCTCTCTCTTAAGAGGCTTATGGAAGTGAAGCAACTTAAGGAAGAAGAAGATCACAGCAGCAATACTCACAACGCAATTGGCGTGCGGTGTGTGCAGTGTGAATGGAAAGAGAGAGTCAGAATTGTGTGTGTGTACCTTTCACCATGGAGTAGGCTTTATTTATAGAATTCTAACCTGAACCTTGATGGTAGACGGTTGAAACCTGTTATCTTTTACCGGGATATCCAGAGATATGAATAATTAGAAGATAACAATATATCTTCTGTTAATATATCTTCTGTTCTTGGTTGGTTAAGATATTTTGAATATTTGAGTTAACAAGATAAAAGATAAATATCTTTATCCGTAACAGATGCCCCTCAGCCCGGTTATCTAGTAATCTGGATGATCGGGATGTATCAGCAAACAAAGCCGACCTTTTTTAGAGAATCCGCACCGAGGTAAACTTCTGTAACTTCCGAGCCGAGGTGAGTTTCTGTAGCTTGACCGAGATGAGTGATTGTAGCTTGCCCCTTGCCGAGGTAATCGATGTTCGAGTTCGCTTTTGCCCCTTGCCGAGGTGATCGATGTCCGAGTTCGCTTTTGCCCCTTTCTCATTGTATTTTATTCTGGTGCTTTATTTGCTCTTTGCTTCTGCGTCTTTTGCATTCTCTTTCTCTTTTGCGTATCGTGGCTCCAATTGTCGAGCGTCTATTTGGCCGGGACCATTGGTCGGGCTTTAGACATATTTGGCCGGGACCACTGGTCGGGCTCTAAACATATTTGGCCGGGACCATTGGTCGGGCTTTAGACATATTTGGCCGGGACCATTGGTCGGGCTCTAAACATATTTGGCCGGGACCACTGGTCGGGCTCTAAACATATTTGGCTGGGACCACTGGTCGGGCTTTAAACATATTTGGCTGGGACCATTGGTCGGGCTCTGAACATATTTGGCCGGGACCATTGGTCGGGCTTTAGACATATTTGGCCGGGACCATTGGTCGGGCTTTTAGATGTCGTTCTGGGATCTTTGTCCCGACTTAGCAACTGTTAACGTATTTGTAACATCATTATAAGTGTAATTCTTTCGGCCGACCCGATGATTCACCCATGATAGTTACGTCGGCTTGATCAGGGCCGAGATAATACGAAACAATGACTAAGCATTTAAATTTGTGCATAGTAATTTTCCTTATAACAAGGATTTTATTAAATTTCTTCGAAGATTACATGATTTTCATGATCTCAATGACTGATTCGCGCGGGTTCTATGTCCCTGGATCAACTGCCGGTGTGTTGGCCGGCTCATGAGTTGCAGGTCCCGCACGAGATGAAGTCGTGTGGGACAATGCGTCTTCCGCCACCACATCCTTCGGTATTCGGATTCCTGGGTGGGTCTTCACATCTGATATTTCGGTGTCTTCTGGTATTAGTCATTGAGAGATGGTGGGATTCGAAATTTATCGTTCCCACAGACAGCGCCACTGTTCTGCTCGGAGAGAACAGAAATGTCCAATAAGTGGTGTTGGGTATTTTGATATAGGATCAGGCTCTCTCTCTCTCTTAAGAGGCTTATGGAAGTGAAGCAACTTAAGGAAGAAGAAGATCACAGCAGCAATACTCACAACGCAATTGGCGTGCGGTGTGTGCAGTGTGAATGGAAAGAGAGAGTCAGAATTGTGTGTGTGTACCTTTCACCATGGAGTAGGCTTTATTTATAGAATTCTAAACTGAACCTTGATGATAGACGATTGAAACCTGTTATCTTTTACCGGGATATCCGGAGATATGAATAATTAGAAGATAACAATATATCTTCTGTTAATATATCTTCTGTTCTTGGTTGGTTAAGATATTTTGAATATTTGGGTTAACAAGATAAAAGATAAATATCTTTATCCGTAACAAATATGAGATTATTATAATACTTAAAAATTTGTTTGTTATATTTTAATTTCGGTCACTTAATACCTTAGGACACTTGAATGAATATTTGATATAATTAAATAATTGTATGAAAGAGAGTTTGCTCTTTAGAGTTTCATTCATTAAGATTTGATAACAGATATTAATTTTGGTATGGATACACGTAGAGTCTTCATATTATTAAAAATAAAATTATTACTTCAAGAACGTGCATCCGGGTAGACAACTCTTATTTTATCTATTTATTATTGTTGTATATTGTTAATGAAAAATATATCTTAATTTTCCGCTGCAAGTGTTGGAAATACTTCTATGGAATTATCAGTTTTCTCACTCAAATAATCTTATCATTTTCTATAAGAATTAGTCAAATGTGTATATATATATATATATATATATATATATATATGTATATTCAAAAGAGTTATAAAATTGATGTGATAGTTGAAGGGAGAAGAAAGGAAAAAGAAATCATAGATTCAAATCTATAAAAATTAATAGCTAATATTGTTTTATTATATAAAAAAAACTGGGTCAAACTCAAAAAGATAAGGCCAAAAGATGGAAATGAAAGGTTTAGCAATAATACAGTCCAAATTTTGCCTAGTTGGATAAGAGGCACCACAGAGATGTCCCTGTCCAACGTGTACTATCAATCTCTGTCCAACTTGCGATAGAAAAATGGTTGAACTTAGAACACAATTTAGTTGCCAAAAGCAACGTTGTATAAGATCAAATAACTATTCGTGGCTTCAAACTTAAAAGGGAAGCAAAACAGATCAAAGAAAGAAGAAACAATATCAGGCTCCAAACCTTTGATAGTAATAGGGCAAGAGGAATGCCCTTAATGCATAAGCAAATATGGCCAAATATGTTCATATTGCTTCATAACTTAGTCCAACATCACGTCATTAAAATTCATGAAGGCTTGGCTTATCATTTTTAACCGTTGCACAGACACTTTTTATATATACATTTAGAATATCTTTCAACCAACAATTGAATATTAGTCTTAGTTTTTTAAAAATATAATAAATCACCAAAGTGAGTTTTTGCCACTTTTAACAAAATATTTTTCATAATCTTTAATACTAATTAAACCTAAACATGCTTAACACACGATAACCCTAAACATCATAACTTTGTTAAAATTTCGGGTTCTGCCTCAATTCATACATAGCATATATAACTTTCATTGTTTTGCATCTATATCAGTGGCTTAACATGAATGTGGAGTTTATAAGGTTGTCTGATTGTAATAAGAGATTGTTATCCCCGAGAATATCCAGTTCAGATGGGTTATGTGTTGGAATTTAGATAAATAAAGAGAGTAGCAGGGACTGATATAGATTAACCTTTCATTCTCTTGGGTACCCAAACGATAAATATTGACCACACTTTCACGTCATGATATATTATATGAAATTTAAGAGAAAAAAATCAACAAATTTAATTAATTTTCAGAAATATCATATATTTATTTTAGTTTAAAATCTAAATTCAATTTAAATTTATTGAAATTAGATTCATTTTTTTCTAAAATATTAATATATTTTTATATTAAATTCATCATAACAAAAATTTAATTTCATCAAAGGAAAATATAAATTAATTCATTGAAACACGTCAAAATACAAATGTAAAATTTAAATGTGATTTCAGTTAAATATCAATCTTACTATTTCTTTAAAAAAAGTACTATTTATATATATATATATATATATAATTTTCATTTTGTTCGATTTTTTAAAAATTTGGATTAGAGATCAATTGATAGTTTACTTTTTTTTTCTCTTTTAAGTGTTCTTTATTTTTCAATTGATTAACTACCTTTTCAATTAATTACTTTTGATTGAATTTGGTTAAAAATAATTAATTTTGCATAGAAAATATAAATATGACGTACACTTATTTTTACCCTAAATGTAAATATGATGTAAACACATTTTAACACATTTGGTTAACTTGAATAAAAAAATATGCATTAGTGAAATTATTTTTTAAATTAGATCTTTTATATAATTATATCTTTTAATTTTAGTCTCTAAATTGTGATGATATGAATAATGTATTAATATTTTTTTAATTTTATTTAATGACCATATATTAATATTTCGATTGACAATATAAGTTTTATTTATTATGATCCTTTCAAAAACACACAAAAAGAAGACCTGTAGCCATGAAAGCATACAAACAGATATTTTCCGGGAGATTTATCTTTGAACTTAAAATATCTAATGAGATTTATTTAATTGACTTGCATGATGTGATATCGTGTGGAAGGTAACTCTCATATGAATCATCATCCAAATAAATGTTCTTGTTTTTTTCCTTACCGGTTTGATAGAAATGTTTAATTCAATTATGAATTGAATTAGATCATTTTGCTGGATCGGAAAAAAAAAAAAAAAAAAAAAAAACTAGTATTCTGAGTCAATAATCAATTTTCGAATTTTAAAACACTAGTTAGCTTTAATCTTGACTAAGATTCACTTGGTTTTTGTTTCTTCAATGGCTGGAATGGTAAAACCAAATGTAATATGCCAATTTTTGTCTCTAGAATGCTGGATGTGCTTACCAAGCCTTGCATTAAAGTCATCTACGAGATAAGAATGGTGTTGATCTTGAGAAAGGGGAGTAACCACACATGCCTTGCTAAGCCACAATCTTTGAGGGCATGGGTTGTTGTTTCTTGGACAACCAACCGAGTCCAAGGCGGGTTGGCCTATGTGGGTTGCAGGTTACATCGATCCGGGCTAAAAAAAAAAAAACGTGTATCCAATTCAATATATTCTAAATTAATGTCTAAACCCAATCCTATGAATAAGTTTGGTTGAATAAAAGAGAATAAAAAAAAATGAAATGGAGAATAAATGTTTGAATTAAAGTAGAGAAAAAGATGTGTGAGATCCACACTAAATATTGAAAAAAATTCTCATTTTTCATCTACTTGAACATAATAAAATCATGACTAATGCGAGACTTTTTAGGTTGACCAAACTTTTTTTTTTTTTGGTCATTTGAAGAAAGTGTCCTATTGTGAAAGATTTAAACATTCAATAATCACCATCAAATTTAAATATATGATTTAGATTAAAATATTTACTTAGAATACATTAAAATATTTAAGAATGTAGTTAACCCATGTGACAGCATAGTTGTGATAATATATATGAACATCATGATAATAATGATTACTTTATTATTATTGTCATCATTATTATTAGTGTTCTGATTGTTATTATTATTAACATTATGACCACAATAATCACTATTGTATTTATCATTATCATTATCGTTATTATTATTATTATAATTATCATGATTATTACTATTATCATCACTACTATAACCATTATCATATTAAAATTATTATCATTATCAAATCGTTATTATTTTTGTCAAGATTGTTATCATCATCATTCTTATACGTCACATATATAATATATTAGTATTACTATATTATATATAAATTTTATATTATATTATATTATATATATATATGATGAGAACAATTTGGTCTTTTCCCAAAAATACACACTAATTCCACCATTTGACTTTTCTCTTCACTTTTGAGACGGTAATACTATTTATTTTCCATCTCTCCACTTTATTCAACAAAAAATCTTGATATAGCATAAATAAGTTATAAAGTCGGAATCGTCTATTCCTATAATAATAAAAAAAAAGTCTCTTGAATAATTTTGAGATGGAATCCATCTCAAAATTAATTTGAAAAACAAATCTGGACGTCTAATTTTTTATATTATTTTAATTATAAATATATTACAACACATATGTCTTCACTTTGTTATTTCAAAGAGTTTAATCACTGTCCACTTGTAAAATATAAAAATACGGTTAATTAATCAAAATTTAATCATTAATGTAATTTTTAAGATAATTATTATAAAAATTAATAAATTTATTATATGTAATATTTTGGAATTGAATGAAAAATTTGAACAAAAAAAATATTTTCTAAATTTAATTATTATATTATCAGAAACGTATTTTTTGACACTCTATATTTAATTTTTTTTTGGTGAATGATTAAAATATATAAAAATTACCTTGATGGATTTCAGTATTACATTAAGAAAGAGTCACTAAATTAGAAGTGTCTTGGGTTGAAAAATAGTATCGTCCAATCACAAAAAGAGAGTTTGATCCAATTACATCTCTAAAAACAATATAAGAAAAGGTGTAGAAATATGATTAATAATGGATAAGAAAGATGGTGGAGACCCAGGGAGAAAAGGTGGAGTGTAAGAATGGACGTGGCGGATCTGTATCCTAGTACCAGATTGAAGCATCAGAGCCACTCGTTTGATTGAGTGGCGGAGACACGCTGCCCCAACTCAACAAACAACTTGTTGAATACATGCACATGCATCTACCCGTTTCAATTCCTAGCTCGCATCCCATGCACTTCACGTCCCATCGCCATCTTCCACCGAATGCTTCATTATTATTGTTGTTATTATTTTTCATTGTATTATATTTTTTTTAAAATGTTAAATTTACGACTAAATTAATTTAATTTCCATCTAAACAACTCAAAAATTTATTTAAAATTGATTTTAGTTAGTTTTAAAGCAATTGGATCCTTAATCAATAACAACTCAGACTATTTTTAAGTTTAATTTTATACGGTTTTTTTATCAAATTAATTAATCATATATAATTAGTTTTCTATATTTTCTAAATAAAAATCTTATTCTCAAATTAATTTTAATATACATCTTAATAACTTACAAAAACAATTTAAAACAATTAAACAAAGGGATCCTTAATTATTCTCACAACTACATCTATTTTTTAAGTTTTATTTTTAAGTGTTTTGGTTGTTAGAGCATTTTAAATGTTGGATATTGGGATACATCTTAAGCTGAAGATCTAGCATTTCCAAGATTAGACAATAAAGCACTCATCAAGATCTTTATATTGGAGATTCAGTTCTTATACAAAAATTATGTAGATTTACACAGAAAAACATAATAAATTATTCATCAACAACAATAATAATAAAACGTGGGAGGTAATAGATACATTGGAATGAAGTAAGAACACAACAAACAACAAAAATGAAGAAGAAGAAAAACAAAAAAATTGTGAAAAAAAATATCAAGGGGAAAGGGGGTCACACACATGGAGAAAAAATTATCTAAATTTTCTCATTTTTTAATATTCATATATTTTTTCCTTTCATTTTTTAATTAAATTTAATTAAATTAATTAATTATATTTAATTTAGTAAATATTTAAAAATAGATCTATGTAGAACTCATTAAAAGTTATTTAAGATCTTAAAATGAGATCTATCACAAAAAGTAGAAAAGATCTTAAGAGATTTTCAATCATATACGACATTGTAGAGTCCACCAAAAATGATTTGAGATTTCAATTTAAGATCTACCACTCCTATTAATATTTCACAACTTTTAATTCTATATACACTATATATTTGTAAGTATAGGAAGAGCATACAAGCACATATATATATATATATATATATATGATCGACTAAAACGTAAGTTTAAAGGAATAATAAGTTTTTCATTTGTTGTTTATTTTTTAAAGAATATGTTCTAAATATATATATATCCTTTATAAGTTTTCTTGCTAATTAAGTTTTTTTTTTTTTACACATCCTTGCTAATTAAGCTAGATCCATATACTCCGTTGTTATAGTTTTTAGGTTAGAATTTTATATGGTGCTCATGAATTGGTATGCATTTCATTTTCCTTTTACAGTGGTGCACACATGGTGCCATTAAAATTGAACATATAAGATCAACTCCACATTGCTGGCCTACATTTAATTGCTTTTGGTATATATATATTTTCTTTTTATCACTTTTGATACTTCATCGAGCTAGGATAATTAACGAGAGGAACATTTTGTCACACTCAAATGTTTTAAATTGATGATGAGGTGGACATTATCTTAAGACGTGTTACATTATACGCGAGTTCATAACCGACGACGTGATTAAAGTGAACTCCTGTTTTGTTATTATTTGTCTACCTCAATGATTAGTTTACCGCTTAACCTCAAAATCATATCAGTTATTATAACTTATTATTGAAGAGGTGAAATAACGAAGCATAGTACTAATGACAAAATCTAACAAGATGGAGATGGCAAAACAAAAGTAGATAATGTTGTCGCAAGGAGTTAATGAATGAAATGACTACCCCCGAAATATATGTATGCAAGGATTTTTTTTTCTTTTCATCTTTTTCTCCCTTGCTTGCTATTTAAAGTGTAAACTTTCACTAAAATGTTAACCCACCGAAGTATTATATAACGAGCTTTTCCCCCCTCCTTTGTAAATGTTAAAATGCCAGTATTAATTTAAAGTGTAACAATAATATTTATGTTTGGATGTTTGCTACGGATAAATTCTGATTAAAAGTAACTGGCTTCCCTTTACTATATATATATATATATATATATATATATATATTATATGAATTTCTTCAGTGCCTTTTTAATTAGTTTAAAGGTTATTCTCATGGGAAAAGAAAGGAAGAACTGTCTTTTTCTATGCCCTAATGTTTTTCTTTCTTTTTGAGGCGCAAATGTGAGGCCTCACTAAGATTAGCAACCTTTAATGAAAGTCATAGACGACCTATATAGACAACCACCAACTTTCAGCAATCAAGTGTTTTTATTTGAAGCTTCAACAATGGTATTCTAAATCTTTACTTAGTTTTAATTGTTAATAAAAAAAAAACATTCATTTATCTTTTTTCAATCAATAATAACTAGTTAACCAGTCCGTGTGTACTCTGATTAGGCAAGCAGTATAAAACAAACTGGATCATTTCCAAGCTCCCATATAAAAATTATGTGAAGAAAATTAACGGAAAATTAATTCTGCAAGTTTAAAAAGGAAAATTAATGCAGATTGGAGAAAAAGGAAACAGGTAAGAAAGTAAGATAATCTCAGTCAAAGATCCAGTATAATAAAATTTTCGAGTAGCTACCCAAAAAATTGTCGTTGTTAAATGTCAATTTCAAACTTCCCACTTGCATGGAAGCAGCTAGCTAGCGGATTAACCGTGTGGTTCGGCTTTGCGGTCAATATAGCCTATGAAATATGAATATGCGTTGAATTCAAAACGTGAAAACGGGAAATGGTTACTTCTCACACGCTGCGACCTAGCATTGGACTTACTGCTGAATAATTTTTCCCTGACTGTGACTGGTAACTAAAATACATAGTGAAAAATTATTCCATAATCTTAATTACACTATTTTGTGTTATGATTTTAATCAATTTTTATATGACACGTATTCAAGTTATAATTTATGAAAAAGAAATAATATTTAGTTAGTGTTGAGTAGAAATTGTTTGAGATCATAATAATCTTGAATCACCTTATAGTGTCTTCTCTAAAATAGGAAAATTAAAGACATGAATATCATTAGTTAAGAGTAATGATACACGTATATATAATGAATTTCAATCGGATGTCCTTCAAAATATTTTAAATATTAATTTTAATCTTTATAAAAATTAATTATTTTTGTCCTTACATTTATCTATAAACATGTGTTTTTTTTCGCTCATGAAAGACTAAAATTACTTTACTTTTAATAAAAAAATAAGAACTAGAAATATAAATTTTTATAAGAACTAAAACTAACATTTTAAAATATTTTGAGGGATAAAAACTTTTGTTACTCATTTTTATATTACATTTATAATTTATTTATTTTCTTATCGTATCACATTAACTATTTAATCACATATTCACCCGTTTTTTTTTTCTCTCTTCAATATCTATAGACAGCCTTACTGACTTTTCAAATAATAAAAAAATCTATGAACTGTCCTAAAGATTTATGGTATGATACTCTCAGCTCAAAAAGGAATGACTTTAATAAAAGGATAAATAAGATAACAACAACTGAGGAAAAAGTAAACATGACAGACATGGACCACAGTGACAAACTCAATTCACAAGAAGATAACAATCATAATAATGAAATGAATCTACAGGGATCAAAAATCCCCCTATAACAACAGCTAAGCACACCATATAACAACATGCTGTTACTCTCAAACCCCTAATCCAATTCAGACCACGAAAAAACCAACTACATCAGCCCATGGAAACCCCCAACCCCACCAGATTCTCCCTTGCCATGGAGAGAACCGGGCAATGGTAAACACCCACTCCACTCCTTCATTTTCAATCTCAAAGCTTGATTAATTATTTCTTCTCCATTGCACAATTTCATGAATCAGTTAGTCACATGTGTTTATGTTAGTTCTTATAAGAATCAATTTCATGAATCAATTATTCTTGCAGGGTTTTCTCCCCAGAAATCCCAACCGATGTTATTGTTGCAGTTGGAGAATCCACTTTTTCTCTCCATAAGGTACCAAAATATTGTTGTACATTTTGTTGGTAACATGTTCGTGGTTCGTGATTCGTGATTATTCTCTGTATATATCTATTTATTATGTGATTGTGTGATGAATTTTAATTAAGTATTAATTTTTTTATTACAGGTTATTCTGGCGACGAAGAGTAACTACATCAGAAAAGTGATAATGGAATCAGAGGAGAGTGACCTATCAAGAATAGAGATTTCCAACATACCTGGAGGACAAGAAGCTTTTGAGAAAGCCGCGAAATTCTGTTATGGCGTTAACTTCGAGATCACCGTTCACAACGTGGCGGCGCTGCACTGCGCCGCCGTGTTCCTCCAGATGACCGACGAGTATTGCGACGGAAACCTCGCCGGAAGGACGGAGGACTTCCTCTCTCAGGTCGGCCTCTCCACGCTCCACAGCTCCGTCGCTGTTCTCAAGTCCTGCCAAAAGCTCCTCTCCTTCGCCACCGAGGTCAAAATCGTTGACCGATGCGTTGAGGTCATCAGCTCCAAGGCTTGCAGCGAGGCGAATTTCCCAAGCCAGTCGCCGCCAAACTGGTGGACGGAGGAGCTCGCCGTGCTCGACGTGGATTCCTTTGCAAAGGTGATCACCGCGATGAAACAGCGTGGCGCCAAGTACTTGACCATCGCCGGAGCATTGATTACGTACACCGAACGCGCGCTGAGGGAGCTTGTCAGGGATCAGACCGGCGGCGGAAGAGGAATCCGGTCAGCGGTATCTGGAGACTCCGATTCGGAGTCGAAAAGAAGCGAACAGCTCGAGCTTCTGCAGACTATCGTTCCTCTCTTTCCGACGGAGAAAGCTGCATTTCCGGTCAACTTCCTCTGCTGCCTCTTGCGGTGCGCGATCTACCTCCGCGCGTCGAGCGTGTGCAAGCGCCAGCTTGAGAAGCACGTGACGGAGATTCTCGAGCACGTGACCGTGGACGACCTTCTCGTGCTCACGTTCTCCTACGACGGCGAGAGGCTCTTGGATCTGGACAGCGTGAGGAGAATTATCTCCGGTTTTGTGGAAAGGGAGAAGAGCACGACGGTGTTCAACGCCTGCGTCAACTTCAACGAGGACTTCTCCGCCGTGATGCAGCGCGTGGCCAAAACCGTCGACGCGTACCTCGCCGAGGTCGCCGCGTACGGCGAACTCTCCATCTCGAAATTCAACGGCATCGCCATCCTCATTCCCAAAGGCGCGCGAAAATCCGACGACGATCTGTACCGCGCCGTCGATATCTACCTCAAGGTACAGAATAACATAATCACATTCCTAAACTGGATTAACTAAATGAAACGACACCGTTTAGAATGAAACTAACTAACTAATAGTCTCTTTTTTTAATTAGGGTCTTGAACTAATTTAAAGTCTAGAACTTGGACATAATCTAACTCCGAAGAAACTAAGTAGTAAACTTATGGTTAAATCATTTAAATATATTTTAACTATCACCCCTAAGTCCTAATTCAGTCCTAAGTAATTCTTAAAATAATAAAAAAAAATATAAATAATCTTTAGAGTATTAAATATTCATTAGTTTAGCCCTTACATTAATATTTAAAAACTAATCAGAAAAAAAATTATATTGAGAAATTATTTAGCATGATTTTACTATCTAAAATTCACTTATATAATTTTATTTTATTTTAACTTTTAAGAACTATTTAAAAGAGAGAGTAATGTTTTAAAAAGGAAATCCATGATTTATTCTAAACTATTTGCTTAGTTTTATAATTTTTTTCTAATGTATGTTCAAGCATCAAATTTTATTATGAGATATAAAATAAATTAAATAAATAAAGAATTTATGGTGATGTAAAATTGTTACAATAATTTTCCACCAGTGATAAATTACTATAAAAAGCTGTGGAAAAAACTAAAAATTTAAACATGTACTATAAGAAGTAAAATTTAACTTAACCTAAAACTAACTAAGCATTAGTGTAGTAACTAACTACTGGCGCGTGTTGCTGCAGGTGCACCCGAACCTGGACGAGATAGAGAAGGAGAAAGTGTGCAGCGTATTGGACCCGTTAAAATTGTCCTACGAGGCGCGTGTGCACGCTTCGAAGAACAAGCGCTTGCCGCTGCAGATCGTGCTTCACGCGCTGTACTACGATCAGTTACAGATAAGGAGCGGTACGGCGGAGGAAAAGGTGGCGGTGGCGGCAGCGGCAGCGGCGGAGAAAAAACAGCTGCAAGCTGACGTATCCTTGGTGAGGGAGAACGAGGAGTTGCGGTCGGAGCTGATGAAGATGAAAATGTTCGTTTCCGATATGCAGAAACATGTGCACGGAACGTCGTCGTCCGGGAGGGAGAATATTGGGCCCGCTAAAAAGCCCACGTTCTTCTCGTCCATGTCCAAGAAACTGAGCAAGTTGAACCCGTTCAAGAATGGGTCTAAGGACACGTCAAACATCGACGATGCCCCTGTGGACTTGACCAAGCCTAGAAGGAGAAGGTTCTCCATTTCCTAGATCAGTGTTCCTAAGTCATTTCAAATTTCCATGCTTTGTGAAAAGGATTTTTTTTTTTTTAAGTAGTTACGTTTCACTCTTGATCCTTTTTTTTTTTATGAAGGTTTTAATTTGTAATTAAGGAAAAAGTGAAACGTGATTGGATTTCTTATGTTAGATTTTATCGTATCTGTATGTTATAAAGAAAACATGGAAGATGTATTTGATCTGTATACATAGGAACATCCTAGTTTCCATATGAATTAATGAGAATTATAATAAAATGTTTTGATTAGTGCAAACTTTTGGGTATTTTAGTGTGTTTGTTTTCTGTTTATATACTTTCTCTCCTTTTTTTTTATTGAAGAGGGAAATTTCTGTTTATTAAACACCTAAACGGATGTTTATTGTTCTTCATAGAACATTACATCTGCTTATTTGGTAACTTTCTTTTTCAGTTGAAGTAAATGCTATTCTCCTCAAAATGTCCGCTAAATCTAAAAGCTACCAATTCCAAGAGTTTCCAATAAAAAAATGGTTGGAAGCATTTTAAATTTCAACGTGTTTCATTTGCCTTGTTCAGGTTTTTTTATTTTAACATCATTTGATATATATAAAGAGTTTAATATTTATACACATATATTATCAAATAATTTTATAAATACCTTTGTGTGCACAAAGGCCCTCAACAATACCTTAGGTTAATTAGGACTACTCACTAATTTTAAGTGGAGAAAAAAAATAATGATTCTTTTAATAATAATGACAAACTATATGTAAAAAATCTATTATAAAAATCATTGTTTATGACGTCTAAACCGTAGTCTAGACAAACATCTTATATTTATATTATCATTTAATTACACATTATTATTTGAATTATTTTAAAATAATTTTTTTAAAAATTATCAATTTTATCATATATTGTAAATTTTGATTAAATAACTATATATAAAAAAAATTATTCTGTCAGTAGATAATTTGTTCTGCACATATAATACGTGTTCATTTGCCTTTAAAAAAAAATTCAACATGTATCGAGCAATATTATTTTGCTTACTTTAAGGTATAATAAATCCCGTATAAAAAGTTGGACATTGTTTGAAACTCTTCTGGTTTCATTCCTCTCCACAACCATGCATGGTGGCATTTATAAAGGCATCATCGACATCGCAACCATGCATGGTGGCCTCTAGGGTTTCTTGTTTTAAATGTTTGGCTGATTCCACTACTCTTTTATTTATTTATTTTTTTAATTTTTATTTTATATCTTTTTATAGGGTAGAAGTACGTGGAATAAGTTCGCTAGAGACCATATAATAAGGGGAAAAGTAATAAAATAAAATAAAATAAATAAAAAACTTAATGAGTAAATTGTACCAAGCTATGAATTATATTGCAAACTTTTCTATGACAGACACTATTTAATTAACGAAATGAACTTTTCCAACTTCATATGTAAATGATTCGATTCATTTGAATTTCATTGCACATGCAAAGGCATAGGGTATAAATTAGGAAATATCCTTGGTGCAGGTTCTGTTTAGCATGTTTAGATGCCTGTATGACGCGGAGCAATGAAATGTGCACATTTGTCATGTCGTTTTCTATATTAGTAAGTGAGTTCTTATCTTTCTTTTTTAAAAAAAGTGAGTTCTTATCTTTGTATATTCCATTTAGTCACAGGGACCTACTAGCAAATGATTTTAATTTTTTTATTTTTATTTCAAATTTAAGGTTCTTTGTGTTTGGAAATGAATGACCAAACAATCCCCAAAGGGAACATGCTTCACTCTTCCTTTGTACCATCCCATTCATTATTTTAATTAATGTATTTTATTTTAAACATTAATTTGTTTAATGCTAATTAATTAATGAATTTCAATTGTTGAGAAGTCTTCTTAAATATTTAATATTTTACAGAAAACATGCGATGTAAAAAAAAAAAAAAAAAAAAAGTAAGAAGTAAAAACTAGGAAAATGAAGTTGCGGGTTCTAAATTAGTTCGAGTGCTATTCTTTTCCTTCTATTGATATCTGATACAGATTTTTAAATGATTGACACAAGAAGTCAACTAAAATTAATGGTACATAGGTCATGGGAAGCAAAGGTTAGAAAGATTAACTAGTTTTATTATGATTACATGAAGACGTTTCCCAAGCTGAACTTCAACTTCTGTACCAAAAGATATATTGCCATTGGAACATAAGCTCATATCTCAACTCCAAGATTGATTTCTTAAATTTTTTACAATTTAGGTCTAATTCAATTCCAAAATCTAATTTAAGTAGTGAGAGTTATCCCTCACTTATATATTCCATCTTGATTTTATTTTTAATCGATGTAAAATTTGGATTTTTCCTAATAAGATTTTCCATAAAAGTTGTCACGTGTTGTGCCTGAAAACGTAGCTATAGCACCAGCTTGGGGACACTAACAAAATTCATGTATTTAGCAACATTGGATTCAGGTTTTCCAGGATTTCGACTAGATTCCTATCATTTTCAGCAGCCATTATTTCCTACCAGAAATCAGATAATATGGTGATGGAACAAAAATCCACTATTATTAGAACCTTTTCTTTCATCAAAAATTAAAGTGGACAAGCCCAGTGGTTCATCCTTCATATTGGTTACAGAGCCTCTCATAGTTGCCGAAGACATGGTGAAGCTTGTGCAATATCATGTTATAATGTCAACATCAAATCATATACAAAACACAACGTTTGAAACACACAAAACACAGAATTAAAACAAAAGGTTCAAGTCATATACAAATATGGTTAGGCCCCTTCAAGTCATCAATAAGAAATCCAGAATTCAAAGAAACAACGTTTGAATAAAAGAGTAAAACAGAGAAAATACCATTTGGTATGTTTCTTCATAAAAATAAAATAAGTATAAAATATACATGACATTCAGTAAAATCCCCAGCCTTTAGGGATAAAAGAAATGAACAGTTACAAATAATGATGACAGAAAAACAATCTTAGGAACTATGTTTTTCATTTTAAAAAATTTAAAAATCAAATCATAATTAAAAAATGATTATTTAAAACTAACTAAATAATTGATATACTAGCAATATATATATATATATATATCAAAAAAATTGTTAAAAATAAAATCACTAATCACAATTTACCTATTTTTAT
>PYAF01000447.1:848376-858454 GCA_007407185.1 Glycine tomentella
GTGCGGAAAAGTTAGGAATGATTGTGCTTTGGAATAAATGGGGTTATTATATAAAAAATCCAAAAAAATTAAACAAAACCATATAAAATTTAGAATATCGAAAAAAGTTACAACGGCGTACGATATGTCCTTCAAATGGTCTAACTTTTGATAGAAATGTCCGATCGAGGTGTACGATATGTCGAAATGCTCGAAATTGTTAGAAGTAATGAAAAAAATAAAAAATAGCATGCAATTAACTGACTAAATAATTAAAAAATTAGAAAACAAGAAAATTTTGGGATGTTCAAAGATTAAATCACAATTTTGAGGCACTTAGAAGCCTTTTTTGGGAAAATTTTTCGACCAAGTCCCCTTAGGGAACTTGCCAGCGCCTTCTCCTCTCAATTTCGAACGCGTGGCCACCAGTTTCGCCTCAATCGGACATTCCAGTCAAAAGTTATGACCATCCGAAGTTTATATACGCATCGCTCCATCTGTGCAGGACTGACACGTGTCAATAAAGTGAAACCGCCCAGAATTGGGCGGCACTGGAGCCGCCCAAAACCAGGCGGTTCTACCCCCTGGGAGCCGCCTGGTTTTGGGCGGCTCCAGTGCCGCCCAATTCTGGGCGGTTTCCCCTGCCCCAGATTGATAATTAGTTTCAAAACGACCCCGTTTGCGTAATTTTTTATTTAATTTGTATTATTTCGGTTCTTTTGCCAGCAATGAGCTAGGTTTTTTCTTTCTTTTATACCAAACAAAAAATGATTTATTTTCAAGCGGAAGTTGCTATTTGCACTCCCTCATTGTACTAGTTCACTTCTCTTTCTCATTTTGTTCCCCACACTACCCTGCTAAACATGCTCCTCCCATCTCTGTCTCTCTCCTATTTAATTCTCTCCCAAAAAAAAACCTTTCAGAAAAACACAATCCCCTTTGACACCTCTCGAAATTGCAAGTGTCCATCTCAACCTTACGAAGACATGCGTGGGATTGATGGAGTTTGTTCACCAATTTCAGATCTCGGGTTGGATTCAAGGGCTGGGGCAGCTGTGCCTTTTTTACTTGTTTGAGGTTGTGTAGGACATCATGTGTAGATATGAGAAGGACATACAGTTGTAGACTTATTGCACATTAATGCATCTACAACCTCTTTATGGATATAGTCATTCGTTGATGGTTTACTTTGGTTTATCATTGGGATTAGCACATGTAGATTCAGAGGCTTTGGCTTCCTTATGGATTGGTGTTAATGGTTTGTTAAGTGGTGGGATTTTTCTTTTGTTTGTTTCTTGGGGTTGGGAATGAATTAACAAAGAGATGGAAATAATAGCTAATTATGTCATGGATAATTGTCAAAACTCAAATGTGTTACTTTGCTATATTTGAAGAGGTGTGGAGGAGAGGCTGATTTTTTCCGTAAGAGAAATATATGGGATGAAGAAAGAGTTGAGGCGAGTGTATTTTCTGATGGTAGTTTGGGGGAAAAAAATGAGAAAGGGAGTGCATTACTATAAAGGGGGAGTGGAAATAACAATAGTCTTTTCAAGCGTACAGTACATGAATACATATGAGATGGGTCTCATCTGAAGTTTCTTGGACCTTAGAAACTCCAATCAGAAAGCATTCCACTAAACAAGAACAAGAATCGCTATTCTTATCTCAATATTTTGCTGTTCCCACCTTTTATTTTATTAAAGAAACAGGCAAAAAGATACTTTAGTCCTCCTATTTCTCTAAACCTAGCTGAAATACTTTTTTTTTTTTTGTCTTACTCTTATATTCAACCGAAACAAGATTATCTAAACCAAAATACACAACTGGAAGTTGTTATTGACCAAAAACTAAAGAAACAAGGCAAGAGGGACATCTCAAATTTATAACTCTCGGGTAAACCTTTTTGTCATTTATTATGCCCTATTTGTATAATGCTGTTTGGTCCCCTGGCTAGTAGGGGAAGGAAGAAGAACACCACTCTCCATCATCTCCAAACTAACTAAAGCATTTAGCGGATGAATAATTAATATGGGGGACCATGGTCCATGCTTGGAAATGGAGGACCATGTATACCTTAAATAAAAACACTGAGCACACTGTGAAGTGACAGTGGTTTCACATTTTACCTAGACTCTTCTTAAAATTGTTATTTGTGAGTGAATAAAAAAGATACTATCTCACTCGGGTTGTTGTTCCCCCGTTTTCTCTCTAGCAAAGCATGAAATTGAAATGGATCCTCTTGCTTTCACATCTTGCAATTCCTTCAGTGTTAAATCCTTGGATCCTAAGTAAGTAGATTCAGGTATATATGCTCCCTCCTCGAAATAATTGGTCATTGTGTACAACAGCAACCTCAATTATATATATGTCGCACCTTACTACCAACCACTAATACACCTCAAAAAAAAAAAAAATTGTCATCGTTCGGACTTAGAATAGATGTATGGACTTAGGTTTAATCCTCGTTGATATTATCATTGTACACCAAAAAATGCTCTTGGTGAGATATATTTGCTTCATAATGGTCTTAGCAAGATTTATGGTGTGATTGCTTCAATAAAATCATGTGACAAGGACAATCGAGTGAAACTAAATTGATAGTTATCATCGATCGACAAGGTCAATTGTGAGTGAGTTATCATCTTAATAATACAATACAAAATTATAACTCTTTTAAAAAAAAATCCAAAAATTAAATGAAAATATATTATTAAACTATTTATGCACGAGTATGTAACAAATATAATATTTTTTATCGTACATGTACATGCTCTTACAAAATATAGCGAGTGCATGTATCTTTGAATTGGGGAAAACAGTTACCACTTAATAAAGATGGGTAGATACTGGCTTTCATTATAATTTCCAAAAGAAGTATTTTGCTTAGTTGCTAATTGATTGATTGCAGTTTGCAGATAGAGGTAGTGAGTGGATGATTTATGCACTAGGAAAAGGGAATATGATCTGACAAATCATAGAGACACCCGACATTAATTGAATAAACCAAACTAAAGTGGGGCTTAAAAAAGTAGTATTGTCTATGATAGAGTTGAAAGTGAAGTTTCATACCATGCACTAGATAATAGGTGTAGTTATAACATTCAAGTCAGACCAATTAGTTTGACTAAAAATTGGTCAAGTTATCAATTTGAATGACTTAAAAACTTGTAGAACGAAAAAAACAATCAAGGAATAGTAAAATTAGTTTTATAAAAATCGGTAGTGAAAAAATTTGAAACCTTTTTCTATAAAAAAAAAAAAAAAGAAGAAGAACTTCCTGGTCTTAAACTTTTATTTGAATACTTTTTTTAAAAAAAATAAAAATGATATGCATATAAGGATTGTTATTATTTAACTATTTATTATAATTTTTTTATCTTGTAAGACATCTTTGTGATATTTTTTTTAAAATCTTATCTAAATTTTGTTATACTTTTATATTGAGTTATTTCTTTATATATACCATAATATTAAAAAGATATATTTATTCATTTATATTCAGTATTCTTATATATTAATTTATAATTTTTATGCTCATTATTCATAATTTTATATTGTTTAATTTACTACTTAAAATAATCTATAGTGTCAAAATATAAATTTAATCATTATTGGTTCGGCTATAGTTTAACCATAGTAGTTAGATAGTTGAACCTTAAATCAATAAATTAACTAGTTTAATCATTGGTCACATTTTAAAAAGATTATTCCACCACCAACATTTGTACCTTTTGCAATAGATAAAGGAATTTTAAAAATACAAGCTCTGGTTTGACAAAATTGAAAAATTAGCTAAAATTAAAAAAATGTTAAAAAAACTAGTAGTTAAAAGCTTAAAATTGTTGAAGCAACTTATTATATTACATGTATTTACTAAGTTATTCATTAAAGTAAGCGATGAAGATAAAACAATAAAAGTGGAAATGTTTAATATGATATTTTTATGTAAATATAATTTTTATTTATGGATAAAAATATATTTTTGGATAATTTTATTTTTAATTTTTAATTCGTGTAAATCTCTTACAATTTTGAATTTTAAGATCAATTATTTTAATTACACTTTTAGTTTTAATTATTATTCTTTTACATTGTGCGTTGTACTGTTAAATGAAAGGACCTAATTAAAAAATAAATATAAATTTAAGGATTCGGTTGCAAAAAGAATCAGAAACTTGATTAAAAATTGTTAAAATTGAGTAATTTAACATTTAAAATATTCAAATCTTTTTTTCCTTAAAAGCTAATATAAATCAAAATAAACATCATATCAATTTGAATGTCAACACTGACGATAATAGTAGACATGATTGGTCTTAGGCCTTTGAGATTCATCATCATCGCATCCTATAAGAGTTGGAACAGTAAGAAAAAGCATCCAAACTTATACCCCAATCACATTTACAAGATTTGTGCTGGTAGATTAGAAGACCAAATATTGACATAAATTGATGCAATGATACATAAGCTACGTGGTACGTAATCCAATTTCGATAATGTTTTTTAAGGATTAATTATGTCGTTAGTCAATAAAATTTATGATAATTTTTTTTTGAAACTAAGGTTATGATGTAATTCGGGCATGCTAACTTCAATTGCATAGTTTAATTGAATTACTTATTACGTACTAGGAGGAAAAAAGGTACTTTATGCCTAATTACTTGAAGGTAATTATAGGAATAACACAATAATTTATGAATATAATTATAAAAATAAAATAGATAAAAAAAATGTACTTCAAAATATCTTATTTTCTTTTATGTAGTTATAGATTTATGGATATCATAGAATAATGCATAAAAGAGTAAAAGGAACAAAAAATCCTTTACAGATATTAATCCTCGTGATTCTCTTCATGCCCTTCCTAGCCTCGTGTCTCTCCACTATATATGTACTTACACCTAGAGCTATTATTTTTTGCATAAAATTTGGGAAGCTTGCAAAACTAGATGAATTAATGCTTCCCAAATTTTATTTATAATACAAAACTGAGATGAAACGTAAGAATTTAATTTGTACAACCATGCTAAGACCAACATGATTGTGTTAAGTAATTTTCTTACGGACACATTTAATTTACCAATCAAGCCCATTAATATAACATTTTCTGTGATTTATTTATAGTGTATATATATAACTTTCTACACAATCAATGAATCTACTATTAAAAAAATTGACAGAGAATTTACTATATTTATTAGTTTGAATTTAACGTCTAGCTTTTCTTTATATCAAACTTATGCTTTATTGTTTTTCACACCTGGAAATTTCCTCTTTCATTATAGTGTGATGAAACTTTGAATCAGATTCACACAACCTTTAGAAAACTGGTAGCTATTCCGGCCTCTCGCCCCACAAATGTAATAATGTACTCTTTTGGCAAAAGTTGGGGTTGGGGCATGATGAAAGACTTGGAGCTTTAAACTCAATGACCAAGTAGTTCCACTGCTGACTTCATTAAAATTTTAAACAAACCTAGCACAAATTTTCGGTTGCAACTTGCAATAATGCATCTTCCATCATTATTTTGCATGTTTTCCAAATACAACACTTAATTGATTAGACAAGATATTTTTCCGTTTGATACCTCCTTTGATGTGTTCAATTGATTGTTTTACGGGTAATTTTAGTATGTTTGGATTAGTATTACAATGCAAAAATTTATAAGTAATTATGTTGTAGATATTATCTGAAAGTTTCCTGGCACTAAATTCAACTGTTTTCCAAATACATATTTAATCTTCTTCATTATAATTATTTTTCCTCCGAAAAATTACAAGGGATTATATATATATCATTATTCATTGCGATAATATATAGTAGTTGGTTAATTCAAATTCTTTTCTTTTCTTCTGCACCTAATTCAAGTTTTTGTGTCCCCATTTGTGCATTGTTTCATTTATCACTTTATCCATTTCTCAGTTATTATTAGTCGTAGAAGTTTATAGTTGATTTACGTGGTCATAAATAAACGTATGAAGATCTAGATCCAAAAAATAGGTCGTAGTGGTTGGCAAAATAAAACAATGAGAGTAGTTGGATGTAGATTTGTTTTTTTGATCTCTCTCTCTCTCTCTCTCTCTCTCTCTCTCTCTCTCTCTCTCTCTCTCTTCATGTCTGTCACCTGTCATATCGTCATGATGAAGCTTGTGCTTGACTTACGTAGCACCACAAACTCCCATATAAAGGTAAATACAACATTGTCTTTTGTTAATATCACGTGGTTACATACATATAAGATACGCTAAAATACATATTTATTATTCAGTTATTATTTTTTTCAGTTTGGTCGTTTTATTCCTTTAAAATGTTTTAATTATTGTCTTAGATTAATTTGGTCTTGCTGTTAATTTATCATATTAATAATTATTTGATCAATTTGATGAGATATTGCAAATTGTGAAAATTCTTACACTAATTGAATGTTAGTTATGTGAGTTAAAATTAATATTGTTGGTATAAAACCTAATGAAAAGATTACATCGATAGAGCAAAAACACTTTAAAAGATTAAAGTAAAATTTTAAAATTAAGAAATCAAACTAAAAAAAAAAAGGGAGGACCTATTTTATCCTCTATGATATATATGCATGACTGAATCTCAAGCTCTGATTTTATCCTCTGCCATTCTGGTGTTATATTCAACAAACAAACAAATTATGCGACAAAATTAAAATGGATTTACTTGGAGATGCTAACTGATTTTGCTAAAATAATATGTTGACTTTGTTTTCTCTGGAATCAAGGCTTGAATCCAATGCTAGCTAAATATGAGTTTATAAAAGTTTTTATTTTATTTTATTTGTTTCCACTGGAATCAAGGCATCCAACGCCAGGGATCAGAGTATAATTTTTTTTTTTTTACTTTATTTAAAGAGTAACCAAGCTCGTTCTCATCGCTGTATGTATTATATAGTCTACGAGTTCAATTGGGAACCAAACCATTAATGTATTGCATTAAAAAAATATATTAAATCTTCCATTTCATACTTAATATACTTTTAAGAAAAAAGTATCATTTATTTTTCAAAAATTCTATTAAGAAATTGACAAAAATAATAATCAATTTTCTAAAATAGGTTGAATCAAACATTAACTAATTGAAATTGAGTTTATTACATCCACTCAAATTGTAATAATGATAATAATAATAATAATAAGCTCTCTTAACATCATTTATACAAGTTCAGCAAATTGAAATTGAAGCTGATTTATCTAAATAACTTTTTGTAGATATTCATGCATTTGATTTTTTTTTCTACCAATGGATATTATTATACGTTAACAGTGATTATATTACTAATTAAGTAAAATAATAATTGTTTCTGTTGCCATTTGTATTTTTATTTTAATTTGTAATATTAATGAAAATAATGACTTTTTATACTGGAATAACAATAATGACTTAAACCTCATATATATTAAGGAATATGTACGAGGTTATAGATTTAGATTTAATACAATTATTATACATATAAAATATATATAGTATCTATTAGTATAATTTTTATGTTTATATATGTTTTTTTTTCTCAAATTTAGGGTTTGTCTTTTTTAATTTTCCAAATTTAAATTTACCTTTTTAGTGCTTCAATTTTAATGAAATAATTTTTTTAGTTTCTCTTGCGATAAAAAAATTGTCATAATTTGTGCATCCAAATCCAAATCATCAAAAATGGGTCAGGAAGCACTAATTTTTTATTTTTTTCCCCAGATATAAGAGACTATAAAAAAGTAAATTTTAATTTGGGGACTAAAAAGATACACCCCTAGAATCAGACTAAAAAACATAAAGCCTAATTTCATTTAATTAAATTAAATTATTTGGATAAACATTATCCATTTAGTGTTACTCGGAATATCTATGTACTAGCATTCTATTTGGTAGAAAAGATAAAATAGAAAAGATAAAATTAAAAAGATAAAATTAAAAAAAATTAAGATATTTGAATTAAAATAAAATGTATATTATATTAGGTTGAGGACATGGGGGAGAAATTGAACAAATAATGTGTATTTTATTTGGGTGTCATATTTCATATATTTTATTTTAATTCAAATATATTTTCCTTTATTTGTATCCTCGTAACCAAACAATAGTAAGAAATATAATAAATTATGGTAAGAAATATAATAAATTATCAATTTGAGGTTTGAGTAATTCTGAATTCAGTACGTACTGTTAAGTTAAGATATTTAATTTTAGTATTATGAATGAAAAAATGATTTAAGAGAAAAAATTTATTACAAGTGGTCGATTAAATTTTTCAAAGACAAAGATTAATTATGTTTAAAATTAATGAATATTTTACATTAACATCATATTAAAAAAAGAATGTAAGATTCACACAATTTCTACTCTCTTTTTCTCCCCTCCCGTCTATTTTTCTCCTACCAAGCGGAGGCTACGAGGAAAGGCAAACAAGGAACTAAGCAAACTTTTAAGGCATTTAAATATTTTCCATTATATTCCGTTGATTTTCTTAAAATATAATGATGGACTTTGACTATATTTTATTGACAGTTTAAATTTCAATGGAGAGACTCCATTTGACTTTTTTATTTATTTATCAGTTTTCCATTATGACAAATTAATGAAGAAATAAATACCACGTGGTGGTTTTCTTTGAATCGCCAACCACTATGCAAACTTAATCTAATCTTAACGGCTTTATATAAGAAATGACATAATCATATAATCATGTAGAAACTATTTCACTGTATCATACAAAAGTGTGTCACATAATTTTAAAATTATAAAATAAGCGGTTTGTAAAATTCTTGAATGATGAATTGATGATGTAAATTTGTCACAAAAGATGAACGTTAAAGGTAAGTTTGGAAGTTGGGTTTTGAAAGGGATCGACGAAATTTTCATTTTTAATAAATATTCTCTAATTTAATAATCTTTTAAGATAAAAATAAAATGATTGGTTAGTGTGTGTAAACTTAATGTTTTAACTTTTAATCTTTTATTAAAAAAAATTAAAAAATATTATACAAATCTTTTAATTTAAAAATAAAATATTTGTCCTTCCCTCGTTCTGTTTCAAAACCCAATTCTCAATCATGCCTCAATGGATTCATTTACATTAAAACGGGACTATATTTTGATATGAATTAATCTTTCAGAAGAGAGAGATATAATTATAAAAATAAAAGGAGAAGATTGTGTAATATTTTGGGAAAAGAAAGTTTAATTTTTTTTTGTTATTATAAATTAACAATTTGTTTTATAGGTTCTCTTTTAATTTATCACTTAATTTGCAATAAGCATGCAATGTAAAATTGCTTCATATAAAAAGTGCTTATGCCCAGTTTAGCAAACTAGCATAAAATGAGAAGAAATTAAACGTACTATAAAAGTCAAAAAATGGAATGTGTTAATAAGAATGACATGCAGTGTCGTGAATGGATGATTATGATTCAATTAAATGTGATGGCACTCCATGCACGTGAGGTATCAACAATTTCCAGTGTTCTAATAAAGACATGTACCGACCTTAGTTTAATTACCATTAAAACAAGAGTAGGAAATGAAGGGAACCAATACTTAAGATGGAAAGGAAGAGGAAGAAGAAGAAAAAGAAAGTAAAGTTTAACTTTTCCTAATAGATCCTATTTTATTTTTTAATATTTATGACCCACCACTCTAAAGGAATTAACACTATATATAGATGGGTTGAGAGAGGAATAGAGACGAGAGTTAGGAGAGAAATGTATAAAATTAATTATTTGGATGATGCTAAATTATAGGAGAGAGAGATTAATTTTAAGCATGAAGTTTATTATGAAAAAAAAATCTTTTTACAATGAGAAATTTAAGAGCGAAAATAAAATAATCTGTACTTTTTTCTAATATTTTTTCAATTTGAAACTCATGGTATGAAACATTTATTATAAGAGTAAAATGATCTTTGTAAATAACTTTTCTTCATTTCTTTACTTATCTTAATAATTAGAGAGAAACAATTTTCAATTTTTTTTCTTATTTTCAATTCATTTAAATTGAAAACATGTTTTTTGTTATAGTATACTATTACAACCCAAAATGGTTAATTTAAAAAGGGATTTTTGTAACAATGAAAAAGAGTTGTATT
>PYAF01000447.1:858554-878762 GCA_007407185.1 Glycine tomentella
AATATGATAAGAGAATTTTTTTTTTTAGTAACCATGTTATAAATTGTTGATGATTAACTTTTATCATTTTTATTTATTTATTTAACACAAATTCAGAATTTTGTTTAAAAAATCTTAATTTAGTATTAGTCAGATCAAGAGTATCCTTGATTCTCTAATTATTTATATAAACTATTTTACAAATAGTATTTTTCTATAAAAAAAAGTAGGTAAACAAAAACATGGAGAGCGATAGAAGATCATAAAATTATTTTATCTTTTAGGTTTCTAATAAATTACTTATTTTTGTTTGTATCAATGATGAATTTCTCGTTACATTAAATCTTTAATATTTTAACACTTTTATTTTAAATCTTTATCATATGACGTGATACCATTTTGATAACAAATATACATTAGAAATTGAAGATTAAAATTGTATCATATTATGAGTTAAGGACTCAAAACAAAAAAATTGATATATCATTAACAAATAAATTTATTATGACTCAATAAAAATGGTCATTTATGAGAATCTCAAGTATATTTAAACCAAATTACTTTTTCTCTCCTATCATGTGCACTTGCTGTTTTTTTAGAGTACTTTTGATCTTGGCCGTTTAAGGAGAGTTATCACACAGTATCATGGTCCTAGTAGTACGTGTGCCTTGTTATCTCACTTCTCTGACTTTTCACTCTCTCTCTGGTTTAAGTCATGAAGCAAGAAATGAGTCACTGTCTATTATGCATTGCTCTGCTGTCCACTCCATTCTTTAATCCTTTGCTACCTTTTTGTTTCCTCTTTGGCTCTTTGCTTTTTTATAATTATATTTATCTCCAACTTTGACAAAAAGAAGAAAAAGAGTTCACTTTCCTGAATCTTGAGCCTTTCTTACTTTAATTTTGAACTCCATAATAATGAAGCATGTATCTTCACTTCTTGTAGCTACTACTGTAACCTCAACCCCAAAATGCCCTTCAATTTCATGCAAACTATCTGGGCTGTTGAGCTTCCATGCTCCAATCTAACACTACATAGATTCAGATTCGCCATGCTTTGTTAAGTACTTGAGAATCTGAAGCATAATACAAGGCAGCAACTTGCTTAGCTTATTCACTGTGAATGTATCTTGGCCTGTCTTTTAAGCTCTGCGCTGTTCCATGAATCCTTGTGCTTCCTCTTTGCTTCCCTTCAGGTGATTACTCATTGAAAAATCTTACCTTTACTTGTTCCTGTAAGCCAACTTGTGCTAGTAACTTAGCTTGCAGATCTGGGGTGTTTTGTTTCAGTGGTTTTCATGAGTGCTTGCTTCTGGGTTTCAAACTCCCAAATGGGTTCCACATTGTGGGTTTGGTTTCAAAGGATGTGCTTCAAAGGGGACTTTGGGGTTTCTTTCTGGAGCTACTGTTTGGTGTTTTTCCTCTTGATGTGAAGTGCTGCTTCTTAATGATTGGAACAATTGTGGGGTTTTGTTTTTTATTTTATGAAAAATGTTTTTAGTTGTTGTTTTGAGGAAAGTTTAGTTGTTGAACAACTTTGAGTGGTAGTAGTGGTCTTTTAATTTCCTTCCTAATACATTAAATGTGGTATGTGAACAAAATTTGGGTTCTTAACTCATTCATTTATTCAATGTAGAAATTCTGGTAGTTACTATTTCGTGTAGGAAAAAGGGGACAGGAAGGAAGCTTATATTGGTTTCTGGTTGGCAAGAAAATGTGTTTCTAAGAATTAACTGCAGAAATGTTAGTTCAGGTCATAAAGTCACAAGAAAGCTAAACTACCTACTCCAACGACTTAATTTGACAGTTAATGTTGTTTTGAGTTCTTTTACTTTCCTCTTCAGCTAAAATCTTAGGACTCTTTTTCTTCTGGTGTTCATCTTCTTGGCTTTGTACTTGGACCTTTTATAGAAAAGCTTTTGTGTCTCAAAAATGGTTAATGTTTCAGCCAGTTGACTAATAACTTTTGCCGGATTATTAAATAGGAATTGGTCATTTGATGGACCAAACATTTTCCTTTCCCTTCCTGACCAAGCTTTCTTAGCATAAACTTTTGATAGTGATCTTCTTTACTCCTTATTTCTCTTTCTAATTGATCTGCAGCCATGATTTAGGTATGGACATAGTTTGTTTCAACTATAACCTGAATATTCTCCCTGTTGGTATAGTTGTCATTTGATTAATTTTAATCTCCACTTGTTGAAAACTGAAAATGATACCATTGTTTTCATTCAACTTCATGTAATACTCTTTTATTTTTATTTTGTCACATCCTCTTAGTTACTCTAAACAAGGATTGTGACTGATGTAAATGTAGATAACATGCTCCAAGAGGCATATTTTCATTAGGTTACTGTTGTTCTGTTGTCAGTAATTGTAACTCTGCAAAGTTGAAGCTACACGAGGCATTTTTAAAGTATTAAATATGTTTCTGCATGTTAAGTTTTTTTTAACCACAAAGTTTTTTCCTCCATTATATGTCTGATGGTAATGAAAATCTTACAGTGAGCAAAAAGAGATTGCAAAATTTATTCAGTGCTTGCAACTACCAATATGTTTCTTGGTTGATTCAGATGTTTCTTTTAGAATTAACTAGAATTATTTTACAAATACCTTTAGAAATGTTGCCATTATAATTTATGTAGTGCTTTGAGCTTGCTTTGTCATGCTACTGTATTCTCACTTTGATTTGTGGTCATGGTGCTAATCCAGGAAAATATGAAGGATGACAGAGGTTACTTTGGATTCAAGTGTCAATATCTTATACCATACAACCAAAAAAATCTCCATGAAGTTCTACTCCTCGCAAGTGCATCGTTTCCTTTTCATCATTGTTATTCTTTGTCCCCTGGTTATTGCTGACTTAAGTTCTGACAAGCAAGCTCTTCTTGATTTTGCTGCTGCTGTCCCTCATCGCCGTAACCTTAAGTGGAACCCAGCTACCCCAATCTGTTCATCTTGGGTAGGCATCACTTGCAATCCAAATGGCACTCGTGTTGTTTCTGTCCGGCTCCCTGGAATTGGACTAGTTGGCACCGTCCCTGCCAATACACTTGGCAAAATTGACTCACTCAGAAATATCAGCCTCCGCGCCAACTTACTCAGTGGAAGTCTTCCTGCTGATATTACTTCTCTTCCTTCTCTACAGTATCTCTATCTTCAGCATAATAACCTTTCTGGCAACATACCTACCTCATTGTCCACCCGCCTCAATGTACTTGATTTGTCATACAATTCCTTCTCTGGTGCTATTCCAAAGACATTACAAAACTTAACACAACTAATCAAGTTGAACCTCCAGAACAACTCCCTATCTGGACTGATACCAAATCTCAATGTAACTAAGCTCAGGCGCTTGAATTTAAGCTACAACCATTTGAATGGTTCTATCCCTGCTGCTCTTCAGATTTTCCCGAATTCTTCCTTTGAGGGTAACTCTCTATGTGGATTACCTCTAAAGTCATGCCCTGTAGTCCCCTCTACACCTCCTCCATCGTCTACTCCTGCCCCACCATCAACTCCTGCAAGACATAGCTCCAAAAGTAAACTGAGTAAGGCAGCTATAATTGCAATTGCGGTTGGTGGGGGCGTGCTATTGCTTTTAGTAGCTCTCATCATTGTTCTTTGCTGTTTGAAGAAAAAAGATGATGGAAGCCCCAGAGCAACTAAAGGCAAGGGTCCTAGTGGTGGGAGAAGTGAGAAGCCGAAAGAAGAGTTTGGAAGTGGGGTGCAAGAACCTGAGAAAAACAAGTTGGTTTTCTTTGAGGGAAGTTCTTATAATTTTGACCTTGAGGATTTGCTGAGAGCTTCAGCTGAAGTTCTTGGAAAGGGTAGTTATGGTACTGCATATAAGGCTATATTGGAGGAGTCAACAACGGTTGTAGTAAAAAGGTTGAAAGAAGTCGTGGTAGGCAAAAGGGAATTTGAACAGCAGATGGAGATTGTGGAAAGGGTTGGACATCACCCAAATGTTGTGCCCCTCCGTGCTTATTATTATTCTAAGGACGAGAAGCTCTTGGTTTATGACTACATCCCAAGTGGCAATCTGTCTACCCTCTTGCATGGTATGCATTTCTGTTTCTCCTAGTTTCAGTTAAGGCTTTACAACTTGTTTTAGTTTTCTGTTATTCTGTATTTGAGATTATTCATGTTATGCATGAGCTTTTATGTATACATCGTGTTGAACATGATGATATTTGATTAGGGCAGGGTCTACTATTGTTAAATAAATGTAACAAAAAAAATAAAATAATGGGGGCATCAATGTCTGACATCTCCAATGAATTTTAACATACTGTGAAAACACAAAGTTGAAATAAAATGACCCATTGCTTCATTAAGAAATGTTGATACTGTATCTCCTATTTACTGGATAGAAAAGTCTCTTCTCCTATCAATATCATCCATCTGCAAAAAAGCAGTTATGCAATATAGTTAACACTGGTATCTCAATGAAATAACTTCTGAAAAAAAAAATGCACCAAGAGATGACTGACCTTATAAGTAAAATGTATCAAGTTTTGACTAAATTTAGTTATCATACTAAAATTGTTACATACATCATTAACGACTAGTTGAGTGATAGACATTAGACACTAATTGATAGAGTAATAAAGTACAATACTGAACAAAAAAATAGTACATGATACAGCAATACACTTCCATTCCCAGAGATAAAAGTCTCCTACATAGAGTATTCTGTGCCCTCTTCCTAACCCTCTTGGGTCTTTGTTCCCATCATTGTGTTGCCTGCAACTGAAACTGAACAATGTAGTCTGTCATAATCATCATGTATAATGTGTTATCTGCTTTGCATCCTTACAATGGATTTCTTGTTACTGCAATGAAAGCAGTAAAATATGATCATATAAGAAAGAAATGGAATTTGTGATCACATGCTGGGATTATTCTAATGTTTGAAGTCCTTCAGAATAATCTCATTCCTACTGTTTACGTAATTTACTTTCATATGGGTTTATTATGTAATTTACTTTCATATGGGTTTATATGTGCCTGAGTCAGCTAGATCACTTTCACTTTCAGCTAAATCAGATCTGAATTTGATGACAGGTAATAGGGCAAGTGGAAGAACTCCATTAGATTGGAACTCCCGAATAAAAATCTCTGTAGGAATTGCCAGAGGAATTGCTCACATACATTCTGTTGGAGGTCCAAAATTCGCGCATGGAAATGTCAAATCCTCGAATGTCCTCCTCAACCAAGATAATGATGGCTGCATTTCTGACTTTGGCCTGACCCCGCTAATGATTGTTCCTGCCACCCCTTCTAGAGCTGCAGGATATCGTGCTCCTGAAGTGATTGAAACGCGTAAGCACACTCACAAGTCAGACGTGTACAGTTTTGGTGTCCTCCTTCTGGAAATGCTGACTGGGAAAGCGCCGCAACAATCTCCGGGACGCGATGATATGGTTGATCTCCCCAGGTGGGTCCAATCTGTTGTTAGGGAGGAGTGGACGGCTGAGGTTTTTGATGTGGAGCTAATGAGATACCAAAACATTGAAGAGGAAATGGTGCAAATGTTGCAAATTGCCATGGCCTGTGTGGCAAAGGTTCCAGATATGAGGCCTAGCATGGAGGAAGTAGTGAGAATGATTGAAGAGATTCGGCTATCCGACTCAGAAAACCGGCCATCTTCAGAAGAGAATAGATCCAAGGAGTTATCAACTGCTCAAACTCCATAATTAACACTTGCCTTTTTCTTGTGTTCCAAGCAAATTGATTTCTTGAACCAGTTTGTTTTTTTCAGTTAGCAACATTCAGTGGTATATAAGAGTGCATGAAACAGTTCTCACAGATGGAATTACTTCTGTGATTTTATTCCTTAGGAAGGTTTATTTTCATTAATTCTTCTGTATTAACGTTGTAATTCAATTGATGATCTTCATTCAAGAACAATATATCCCCTTTAATTATTGTTCTGCTGGTTGTGTTAGCACTTAGCAATTTGCATTTCTGAATCACCAGATCAGGCATGGCTGGGTAATGATGTGATAAATTATACCCTTTCTTCTGTCTATTGATCTGTCAATGACAATGTGATGATACGTTAATGTATGCTTTAAAAGGCATCTGATTTATATGGATAACGTGAGATTAAAATTCTTTGTAGATATGGATGGCCTAAAATTGCACGACATGGTCAAGTAGGTAATGAGCCTACTATTGGTTTGTAGATTGGTTATTTTTCACAAAAAAATTTCATGTTCCATATTTTTTACATAAATTTCATATACATCCCCCAAACGGTAAGTGTATAATGCTCTTGTTGAGGAATTCGTTCATGCTCTTACAATTGGTTCCGTTTGATGTTGAGGAATTCGTTCATGCTCTTACTAGATTTTGTATTAGGATTTTTTTTTATCCCTAACTTATCGAAACATAAATTATATCACTCCAAAATCAATTTTGTTAAACACTCAGTCAAACACACGGCAATTACTCAATTAGGCAAGATCCCATGGAGTTTGAAAAGGTATTGCAGAGGATCTGAATCCCAGGACATCAGAATATGGTTCAAGGCCTTGAAAATCTGCCTCATCTTCAAAGACATCAGAAATTGCTTCAAGGCGCAGAAAGTTATCCTCAACTGTATCATCATCTGCATGTTGTGTACGCATTTCAAGCAGAAAATCAGAAATGGAACAAACGTTAACAAGCAAGTAGCAGAAGAATGCGGCAAGTGGAGCCAACTTAAAGCTCATCTTCATCAACGTGACCAAGAAGCACCCAACCAAGAAGTTAGACACACCAACTTCGAACCCAAGTTGGAGCTGTCTCAACAAGCTCATAGCCATCAAGGCAAATGCCGCACTAGAAGTAAGGTTCATTTTTCCGTGCCCATTTTTATGTTTTCCTTCATTTTCACTACGGTCTTCCAGAAAAAAAAACCATAGTGAGTCTTTCAACATGACACTCCTCGCATGTTGTCCCCAACAGCATCTTTTAACGAAGAGCATGAAGATGGATGAAAATGAGGTTCCGACGACGTATGCGACGATCTTCGGTGTGGTCCAGTGTCCGAACAAGTGATGGAATGAGGGGCTCAGCGCATAATAGATGAATCCAACTATGCTTGAAGCGAAGCCAGTGAGTTTCCACAGCAAAGGGTGGATTAGGAGTTTTGATATAGAGTTTTGGAGAGCTTGAATATTAATATTGGTCATTGTTATTGTGAGGAAGAAGAATAGTAGGTTTAAATTCAAGACAATAGGAGGAGTGTTTTATAAGAATATGGACTTTGATACTTAATTAATTTGGATAGAAAAAGATAAAGGGAGAATAGGGGAAACCCTCACCGAAATGGTTGGAAGATGTATCTTTTTTTGTTAAGTTGTGGAGCCATCGAATAAGAGTGTGATTAAATAAGTCAGTTTTTTTTTTAGCTTGGGAGGTGTCATGTAAGTCTTGGACTAACTTTCAACTTATATTTACTCTAATTTTCTCTGTTAGTTCTAATGCCTAACTTGCATATTTTCTGATACTCTCCTTCAAGTCCAACTGTCTTGGTGTATGTATTGGTCAAAAGTGACTTGCTTCCTGTCTTGGCTTCAGACCATTTTTTTAGTTGTAGTGTTTCTTTTTGTTGCCTCTCTTATTTTTTATAGGATAAAAATCTTTGAATTCTATGTTATTAGAAACTTTAAAAGAGAAAAAAAAAGTGTAGATATGATTTAATAAGAAGAGATAGAAAAAAAGAAAAAATGTAAAATAATAGTTATGATATATGAGTGTCCATGTATCATTACTCTTCTTCGTATTTGGTTTGTTTTTAAATTATCTCTCAAAAATTACAAGTATGTTATTCTTGATTTTTATTAATTTATCTCGGTTTGTGTTTTTTAAGTTTTAGAGACCCAATTTTTTTTAATCCCTACTACCTATTATAAGTCACTGGATTTTAATATCATGTTGAATTGTGGAGTACAAGTCCAATAAAAAACTATAATTGGTTGGGATTGCTAGTAGTTTGAGAACTGCCATGTTGTCTAAAAAGAAACACTTCCCAAAAATAAACACTAATCCATTCACGCTCTTTCCTATTTGGCCTACACTTCATAATTTAACACTTTTTGACCAAAATGTTAAGAAATTGTGGGTATTCTAGGAAAGAAAATTGTGGGTATGACTATCCCAACTACTAGTCTTATTAAAAACTTTACCATATGTGAGCAGGAACCTACTCCGTTTTTCTCTCATTTTTTTGTTTATTTTCTAGGTATTACTTGTGTAAACGTAGCCCAACTAAAATGATGGATCCATGGACATAGACATTTGTTGTATCGAAAGTTATCTTGGCGGGTGAGTCCATGCATCGAGATCAGATACTGAGTCCTGCAAGTATTGCGGTGGTACCAGGTATTAGAGCATGTGAACTCTAATGACCACCATGGAATACTCGTTGGTGATAATGACTTTCGCTCGAGGGGGAGTCTACCATGTGGAAGAGACTCATACTTGAGGAAGAAATTGTTGAAGTACAAGTGTGAAGTAAAAGTCTCACATCGGATAAAAATAGAAAAATTGAGCACCATATAAGTGAATGAGAAAATACATAAACTTGAGTCTTAAGGTTTTTGGTTAAAGTGTGATGTTATTTTTTTTCTCCTCTGTTTCTGTTTTTTCTATTTATTGTGTGATTATTGATTACCAACAATATACATCCCCAAAAGTTAAATGTATACGCTCGTCTTAACAAGTATACTGAAGGATTCTATATGCTTATTTATGTATTCTAGCTTTATTATTGAAACAAAAAACGTGGGGGGCAAATTGGTGCAATGAAATTTGAACTGAACAAAGTACAATTTCCAACTGCTGATAATCCAACTAATAATATTAACAATTAATATTTATCATTAAAAAACTACTACTAATAATTCAGTTTTTTTTAAGCTTGCGAACTTAGCTTCGGGCTAACTTAGATTAGAATTATTGGATCCTTCTGCGTTGCTTCATGTGGTTACAGGGTTTGTTCCAAAGAGTTGCTTTTACGTATAAAAAGTGTTGATCAGTGTTATCAGAATGGCATCTGAAAAAGTAATAGAAGTGTAAGCTGTTCATATTACAGGAAGAGAATCAAAAGATGATTATTTATTCAAACCCTCGTATTGTATTTTGTGGAAGAAAAATGGAGGAAAAGAAAACAGTGTCAATTAATTTAAGCTTGTGTAGGATAATAAAGGTCACTTTTTATCCATTAAAAGATATCTTTACGAGAAACCAAATTGAGACTAGAAAAACTCATCTTGAATAATAGAATTGATTAAAAAGTGTCAACTATATATGATCCTTTTGAAACGTGATGTGTAAATAACTCAGAGTTTGGTTAAATGGTGAAAATGCGTTCCCTGATACCTTGATAGTAAAGGGAATTGTTTATTCTTAAGAAGCAGAATCGATAATTAGTTAATATACTTCATTTCAATAAACTACGTGTAAAGAGTTTGAATTATTTGAACTAATGATTTATTAGTTTGCTAGATTTATTAATTATTCACTATATATTATGATAATAATTAAGGTACTTATATGAATTGTTAAAAAGTTTTTTTTAGATAAACTCTTAGAACTTAAAAACATGAACATTTCTCCTTGTGTCTTTTTTTTTTATTTCGTTACTATTGCTTTTGAAATCATACAATCAATTTTCACACTATTTAATCTATATTAATAATAAAAAAATAAAAATATTTCTCATTTGATATCCACATTTTATCAAACAATTTTATCCTTAAATCAGTAAATCACTTTTTTTTAAAAAAAAAAAACCTACCGTAATTTTTTTATGAAATATATTTTTTGTTTTTATTATTTAAAAGATTTATAGATCCCTAGTTTTAATAAAAACATATTCTCAATTTTTCAGATAATAACATTTTTAATTTAAATATACAATCTTAATCCATTTAAATAATTTTTTAATCATGTTTAATAATTTAAAATTAATTTCATAAAAAACAGTCGAACAATTTTATTAATTTACTACTAATTTTCATCATCTAAATCAAATAAGGCACTTCAACGTGTCATTTCTGCTACATATTTGTGAATTATGACAACAAATATTATTACTGTGTCAACATTGATCCAATCAATAATAATAAAAATGAAAAAGAAAATGCAGGACGTTGATCTCACGCTATCATCCAATGACCAATCCCAATTCTCTGTGAACTTTCTAGAATCTCGTTCTTCCTTTCTTCTCTCAGATTCCCCCTTTGCCTTTTTCTTCAACCCTTTTTCTTTCTCTTTCTTTCACTCTCTCTAAAATAACCTAAATCCCTTTCGTCTTCATCTTCGGTTGACCCAGGTCAGTTTCTCTCTCTCCCCCTTTTCCGTTCCGATTGGTGACCCTTCTAGCAATACCTTTTCAATTTCAGATTTTTTAGGTTTTATTTTGTTAATCGGTTTCTGGGTATAGCGATCTGTTGCTTATAACCTTTATTATTATGAAAAGGTTTATTTTTTGGACTCTATTTTCTGCGTTTTATTTCTCAGTTATTTTTTTTATTTTTTTTTTTCTTTGAAGCTTAGGTATGGCTTCGAAACGCATCTTGAAGGAGCTCAAGGATTTGCAGAAGGATCCTCCTACCTCATGCAGTGCAGGTGAGCTTCTGGGTCCCTTTCTCTGTGTTTTTTCTTCTTCTTTAGGGTGTATGAAAAATAAGAATTGAATGAGTTTTTGCTTTTACCTTTGAATAAATTTCGAAGGATAAAAACCACATATTGGTGCTCCGTTTTCTTCTTTTTGTGGATGTGTTTTGTGCCTATGCAATTTTTTTTTTTTAATTATCTGTTTTCCTTGGTATTTTAAGTATGTTGTCTGTGAGGTTTTCCCATTAGATTTTAGATTCTAGATTGATAGCTGGTTCGGAAAATGAAAATGAAATAAAGGTGTAACATGCTTAGGTGGGTAATAAGATGCTAAGTGTTCTTACCATTTATTATTTTGCTCGTAATATCATTTATGCAAAGAGCTTGGGGTATCATTAGCAATGCAACCTTGATAGATTTGTTGAAAATAACTCCTTTAAAGTGAGGGGTTCATTATTAGACAAAAATGTAGAGGTAATCAACTGCTGAGATTGTGATAAATATATGCTCTTGCATAATAAATTATGAAATTTTTAACTGCATTGAATTTTTAATTAATGGTTATCATTTAATGTGAACTTCTCACATTAGAAGAGGTGAATCTTATTTGATATTGTGCTTCCAACTATTTTTATTAAGCGTATATATATGTATCCCTTAATTAAGTTATTTTGTCTGTTCTGAATTGTAACTTTTGGGTTGGTTGTTTGATGTTAGCTTCAGAGTCCCCTCTATATTTTCAATAACTTTTGAATACTTTGTTGTTTACTTTAGGCCCTGTGGCTGAGGACATGTTTCACTGGCAAGCCACAATCATGGGGCCTGCTGATAGCCCATATGCAGGTGGTGTTTTCCTAGTTTCAATTCATTTTCCTCCTGACTATCCCTTCAAGCCACCAAAGGTACTCTATCCTGTTCTTTTACTCTCATTAGCTGCTTGTATTGTTAGATATTCATCTTCTAAACATTTTCTTAAAGTTGTATCTTCAGAGGTCCATTCTTTTTAAGTGCTTTTTGTTTCAAAGATTCAGTTGTCCAAGAACTTGATGTTCATCAACCTTCCATGGTTGTGGAGGTTTGTTTGAGCTAGATTCTTGACAACCTTTGCACATACTGTGCCAACTGTTGACCATATTAAGTTCAGCCTCCTCGATTTCAATGGTAGTGGAGATTTGTTTGAGATAGAACCTTGACAACCTCTGCACTGACTGCTCCAATTACTTGCCATGTTGACTTGTTTTTAACCTGGTTTGCACTAATGCAAACAGTTCACTGCATGTGCCCTTGATTGGTTCCATTTTGTGCCATGAAGGATCCCTTTCATTGTTATATTTGTAAAGAGTTCTTTAGAATAAAAGAAATTATGGTAGTGGAGACTTGTTTTTAACCTGGTTTGTTTTGTGGATGGATTTTCCTGAGGATTTGGGGTAATTATGGTGGTTCCTGTTCCTGTTCTTCCTTCTGAGGTGATCGTTTTGTGGTTTTCTATGGGTATATTTTATTTCCTTCGATCTGTGGTTTCTTTTAAAGTATGCGTCATCCTCTCTTGTATATATTCTGCATCATATTTGATGCTGTTTATTATTTCAATCTGAAATACAAACAAATACAAGAAAAAAAGTCTTTTTCCCGCTAGGCGGTTGGGTTGTCTTCCTTGATCAAACGGTATTGTGTCCTGTCGAAAACTAAATCTTCAATAAGGTCATTTTGGTCTCTTAGTCCTTTTTAACAGTTTTACTTGGGTTTCTCTTGGTCTTCCTCTTCCAATGTTTCTAATTATTGGGCTTTTTACTCTTCTTTACACTTTACCTTACACGGCCAAACCATCATATTCCTTCTTTTTAACCTACCCTCTAATTCATTGATTCCTGATCTTGTCCTGTGTGTCCATCCATCACATTCAGATCTCTATTACACTGATTATGCTCTTGTCACCTTACTGCCTAGTCTTCAGTACCAAAACTTTACGGGTTTTATAACTTTGTAGTCAAATTTTCTTTTGAGCTTGAGACACCTGTGGATCAATAGCAACACTTGAAGCATTTATCTGTTTCATCTACCTAGCTTTTATGATTACATGTTTTAAAAATAAAATAAAAATTAAAGGAAGCTCCCAACTATCCAATTTCTGGATGGCAAACAATTTTGCTTTGTTTTAGGGAAGAAATAGGAAGGAGAGAATATGAAGAGAAAGGATATATTTTCTGGTTGTTTGACGAGAGAAAATGATAGGAATGAAACTTAAAGTGGTCTTTCTCTTATTTGGTTATATGGAAAGTTGAAGGAAAGAAAAAAGTGTAAAAATAAGGGTAATTTAGTTTCAAACATATGATCAACCCTTTACATCTTCTTTCTCGTAATTGGACAGAACACAACACAATTAGTCATGGGTCTCACATGTTTCACATTGTGGAAGGAAGCAAAAAATTACTCATTTCTATCCTTCCATATATAATCTGTGCATTTTGTGCCTACTAAGTGGATGCTTAGGGATTATCATTGTAGAAATTTTCATGCAAGATGAATTCGGTTTGAAATATATGCAAGATTTTGTCAAGTAAAAAAACATTCTTATTTCTAATGTTAGAAAGAATAGAAACAAATGACATATAAATGGAAGTTTGATTGGGAAAGTGTACAGGTATAAGTTGACATATATGAAAATAAGACGAATTTTTTATTTTTGTAATTATGGAACCACAATATTTACTGGCGTGCAAGGTTCATCTATCACATGCTAAAATACATTTAATGTTCATCAGCATTGGTGTCTAGGATGTTGTATCACTTATTATAATCCTAGGGAATAGTCCAGTGTTGTTAGTATCGCACGATACGCGATATGTATCGTGCAATTCGATCCGATACATGCCAAAAACGATATGAACCAGACCACTGAATCGTTTTTGAGTTGAATTGCAACATTGAATCGTGAAATCGTATGATTCGAAATGGAATCGTGAATCGTTGAAAGTTTCCGATTCTAATTTTAAAAAAAGAAAACCAACAGTCGCGGAGACCAAAGAGTCGCGGAGTTGGAAGATAAAACCGAAAAGAATAGAAAGAAAAAAGAAATCGAGAGTTTCTAAGCAAAAGACAGTGAAGCCTTGAAGTTGCAGAGAAGAAGCAACTTACAGAAAGAGATGAATTGAAGAAGGCGATCAACAGAGAAGAAACACGACGCACAGAGAGTTGAAGACGAAGTCTCTCCATCGTCGGCATCACAGCTTGGGGCCATCTCCGTCGCCGGCGTCATCGAAGCTTTGGGTCCTCGCTCATGGTGGTTTGTGGAGACAAAGTCACAAACAAAGCACTGGAGGCGTGAAGGTGAGGCTGCTGAAGAGAAGACTGTGGCTTTTTATTTGGGAAGAGAAGACAAAGTGTTATGGGGATTAGGGTTTTTTATTTGGGCCCCAGATCCAATTTACTTCTTGCACTCCCTTTTTTGCTTACTTTACTCTTTTTGGTTATTTTTTTTCTTAAAAATTACACTTGATATTGCAATACTAGATGCTGATAGTGATAGTAGTGATAATATTAGTCTTGAAATTTAATTAATATGAGAATTACTGGTTTTATATTTGGTTACTTATATATTTTGGTATTTAGATTTTTTTTTAATTTGTATTTATATAGTGTTATATATTTTTAAGTTATTTTTAATTTGTTTCTGAATCTTACGATTTGATACGATTCATGATTCACGATACCATAAAATAGCTGAAATTTATGGATGATATGCAGAACCTATGAACTATGTTCTACTAAATTATGAGTTTTTCATTCTATAAATTCTCTCTAAAAGATTCTGCTACTATATCTGTCTTCCTTCCTCTCTAATAATGGTGTGCAGAGAAACCTAATGAACTGGAGTACTGGACAACACCTAAAACCAAATGAAACTGCATCTAAAATAAATGGACCATTTTAAAATGGTTTTTATGTGGAAAGAGATGTACACTAATACTTTTATTTTTTTATGAAACATACAAGTAGAAAAAGAAGTCTATACTTGAAAATGTAAAGTAGGGGTACAATTGGGCAGGGTTTGAGGTGTTCTGAAGTCCAAACCAAATTCAATCAAACAACACCAGGTTGGTTTGGATTGGGTATCCTTTTTTTGGCTAGTCAACCTGATGTCTTTTGGGTGGGTTCAGGTTAGAATAGAATAAAAAAAAACACCTCTCAAAAAATAAAAAAAATGAGGAAAAAAAGGATCATCTCCCTACCAGCACCATCCCGCAGCCTCTAACCAGCCACCCACAAGCCACATATTCCATCCATCATGAACATTTCCCTCCCTGCTCTCCCCTCTTTGCTATCTCTCTTGAGTTATGTCTTTCAAGCTAAAAGAAGCTAAAATTGTCAAACAGCTTGTACTTTATTTTTAAAGATCTTATTTGACCTTTAAAGTAAGCTAAAAAGAAACTGAGCTAAAGATAGCCTTTTTAGAAGTGATGACTTTAATATGCCTAAAAACTGCAGGTTGCTTTTCGGACTAAGGTGTTCCACCCAAACATCAACAGCAATGGCAGTATATGTCTCGACATTCTCAAGGAGCAATGGAGCCCAGCCCTTACCATTTCCAAGGTTTGATTTTGGTTTGCTTGTCCAGCTTTATATTTTAGTTTTGCATAAGGATTGTGGTTCTTTTCAACTTGCTGATTGTAGCTGGATGGATTTTCTGAATCACCATGTGATATTTTTGTTGGGAAATCGAGGGGGGTAAATATAGGGGGGATTTATACCAATGGGTCATGACTCATGAGTAACCATATAAGTGAACTAAATACCACACTTTAACCCAAAATCTTACAACTCGGGTTTATGGGTCTTCTCCTCACTTATATGGTGTTCAACTTTTCTATTTTTATCCGATGTGGGACTTTACCTCACACTTGTACTTCAATAATTTTGTCTTTTATAAGCTAAATTAATGTATGTGGGAGTACTGAAATAGTACATGTTGTGTTGAGTAATCACTTGAGACTGCTGAAATTAAACATTACAAAGCTTGTTGTGCTGTTGGGGAGATTGTTATAAGTTGATGAACAGGGGTTATTTAATATGTAAGAAATTGTCTATTTAGGATGTGATGGATGGACACACATGTTTATGACTACAGTTGACTTGAACAGTAGTTTTCATGTCTCCATCGGCTGATTATATACCAATGAAATTTTGGTTATTCAAGACTGAAACTAATTCCACTGTTTTTAGGTCCTTTTGTCAATTTGCTCATTGTTGACGGATCCCAACCCTGATGATCCACTCGTACCAGAGATTGCACACATGTACAAGACTGACAGGGCCAAGTACGAGGCTACGGCCCGCAGCTGGACCCAGAAGTATGCCATGGGATGACCATATAGAGATTTTAGCTGTTCTTCAATGAAGCAGCAAAATCATAATTTATGTAAAAGAACAAAAGATATTTTGAATGAATTTGAATGCTTTCTTTTATGTTATTGGAACTCCACAATGGTAAGAGGAGACCTGGTTTGCCAATTTGTGAATATTTTCTTTGCTATACACTGGTGATGGAAGAATGTAATGTTATGCAAACTTTTCTGCTTATTGATCTGATATTCCAAACAAGTGACAAATATAATCATTACAAATTAGATGCTAGCTACCTTTATACAAAACTGAATTCGGAGAGCAAACATAAAAAAGAACAAAAAAGTCTACAGGATAGAGTTGTATGTAGGTTTTTTTGTTTTTTTTTTTTTTTTTTACACTATTTTTTGGTGTTCATGCCACCTTTAGTCATGTATAGGGAGAGTATACGACATCTTATATGGTGCACGGCTTAATACTTCCTGTGTATTCACTTTGTTGGTAGTTAGACAGTAGTTTGTTATGCTGGATGTTGCAAATACGAAGGTATTTGATATATACGGTAAGGTGAATCTTTCAGCTTTGTTTTGATGGAGACAGACCAACAACAAAGACTCATAATGAGGAATATATTTGTCCTTTGGTATAAAAGGAAAGCTGAATCACTAGGGCGTGTTTATTGTGTGCTTCAATCTAGGAAAATGAAAGGCATATTATGGATATGTTCAATTATGGGGGGTGGGGGCAGGGGTTAGATTTTTTTTTCTTCCAACCGTTCCTTAATTCAAGTATTCAACTAATAAGATTTAACTAGAACTTCTTGTTCCTATGATTATGATGCTGAAGAGAAAGCCTACGTTTTCTTCCAACTTCATTAATTCGTCTTATTATTAAAAAAAAATAGTTTTAGTAACAATTTCCTTTGTTCTCTTTGCCAAATCATGCAATGAAATTAGACATCTTTAAATACAGTTGAAGGGTCGGGTTGACTTGTGTAACTTAAGTTTGTTGTGCATGAAAAATGAATCATGTTGGAAAGGTTCTAGCAATGAAGCATGAGTGAGACACGTTTGCGGGTGAGGTCATAACAAGTTGCTACAATTGAAGCCTTGGAGGAAAAGTTAGCAAAAAGACTAATAATAATCAAAAAGACTGGTCACTGGGTTGACAAGCAAAATGAGCTCATAGATGGGTCACTCTTGTTGTATTGTACAACGTTTTGGCTCTCCCAGCAGGGTAACAGCGCACGCGTTTGACTATCTTGCATGCTTATGGTGCCTTTGCTTCTTCTTCAAGCCAAAACCTAACTAAACCATTAAATTAAGCCCCCATCATACGATGTTAACGTCCCTTCTTTTTTAATTGCACGTATACCGGTTCCTCATTTTATATATAGGCCATGTTTGGAAAAGTTTGGATAACATTGGTATAATACTCTCTTATTACATCTGACGCAGAAATAACACTCAAGAGCTTCTATGTTTCTTTAAAATTGACGTGAAAATGAACAAAGACGTGGATCATAAAAGTGTCTAAAGTTCAAACACAGTTATAGTCACACTAACAACTGTTGTGAAATGTGTCTCTTCGAGGAAAAAGTAATCGGTTTCCTCAAATCCATGGAAATTAGCCATTACCCGTATGCTAGAAAGAACTTCATCGTGATGTTCACAATTTAAAATTTAACTTCGATCTACACGAATATGAAACATTCTCACCCAAAAGAGAGATTCGTAAGAACTGAAAGACTTGTTTGAAGTAGTTTGTTTTCAATTTATTTGAACATTTCAACAGGAATTTTCTTTTATATGTTCACGTGTTAAGAGATTTAAAACATGAACTTTTTATAGTAAATGGACATTTAATATATTAAAAACATAAAAAAAAATGCTTGCCTTTTTTAAGTAATTTAAAATATTTAATAAGACGTATTTAATATTATTAACACTGTATAGTCATAGACACACAATAGATAACCGATTATTAAATGATCTTATTGAAATAATTTACCGCTTGCTTGAATAAGATGTTTTAAAATTTCAAATGAATAATTACAAAAAAAACGAAGTTTTTTTTTTTTCTTTTTTCAGCAAAACGCCATTTAAAAACGCCAATTTATTTTGAAAGAAGTGTCCATGTCTAATTATGATACTTATAATTAAAAATAAGAACCACCTAGACAGATGTCTCTTAGCGATTGAGAATCGTTTGTTTTCCCTTCAAACAAAGCAGAGGTGGTCAGATGGGGTGAGGGGAAACATGGGTGTGTCATGGTCTTCCAGCTTTGTGTTTTTGTTTTTATTTTAATTTATGGTATCAAAAAATTAATTATTATCTCTGTAACTTTTGAAGGTTTTTATTTTTAAATTTTAAAACAATGTTAATCATTACTTTATTAGTTACATTCTTATACATAAAAGAAGAAAAATAATAGTATATCAAATGTTAAAAAGTAACTATCAAAAAAAGAGAGAAAATTAACTTTTTTATATAACTGTGTTATAACCTTTATATAAAAGAAATAGAAGGGATAAATTTTCATACAACTCCTTTAGTTAAAAAAAATCAGGTAAATGACACAACATTTGTTATTATAAAGGATTTAGAAGCTTAAAAGAGTAAGGCAAGAAAATATTAAAAACTTTGTTATATATATGTTTTGTTGAGTATGTTCATACTAAATTTTTAGCTGTGTCTAGAGGAAAGGAATTAGGTTCAATTGCTTGCTTGTGTTTAATAGCATGATTGGTTATCGGTTAAATAAACTTAAACCCTCGTTTAGTCCTAATAAAAAAAATTCTTGTTTCTTCATTTCATACTTTGAAATGTATCGTCGCAATGTCATCTGTAACGTATTTAAAATCATTAATAATTATATATAAACATCCTTATAAATTAACTTCATTAATGTTTTACTGTAATGTCTGTCAATTTTTTGTTATATCATGTGGCTTGTTACATGTATATTTCTTTCTCTTCTCTGTCTTTCTTTAGGTATAATTACTAGCATTTAAGTGTGAATAGTTGATTTTCCTAAAATCTCAAATTATCTAAATAGCAAAACTTTCTCTATTGGTATAGGTTGGAGACTCCTAGTCCCACACAATTATGGTAAGTTTTGCGTTCTAGTCAAAAGGTAGCATCAACCTTTGTCCTTTGAGGTAAAACATTACAAAAACTGGTTTCTTGGCCACCACACAAATTTGGTTTCGTTGTTGAAATCAAATCCGTGCATAATGATATTCCGACTTTTTGTTGCAAATAACTAATGCATACAGCGGAGCAGTGTGTCCTGCAAGCCCGGGATAGACAAAGGGTGCAGAAATTTGTACTGAAAAGGGTGTTTTTACAGACTCATCATGAGTTGGACATACCCAAGCCAACATTGTCGTTAGTTTTGGAATTAGTCACCAACATATTAAAAATAAATACTGAAAAGAGTCTTGTTACTTAAATTTTTTTATTGAAGTTAATTTTCTTCAAATTAAGTAATACTATAATGAATAATTGAATCATTTAGTTAAGTAGGTTGACTAAACATGATAAGTATCCGTGCCTCTGAGACTCAGATGGTTCAAGAGTTGTGGATCACAAATTTAACCGATCAAATATAATAAGTATTCATGTCTTTTAAGTTTAACTTTAACGCTTGAGTGGTTATGACTATTAGGCCAAGTAAGTTGATTAAGAATAGCTGACTAAACTATAACTAGACAGTTAAACACTTGGACTTCAATCTTTTGGTCCATCACATTCTATAAATAAGGGTAAACTTTCTTGGTTTCATCTAGGTTGACACATATTCTAGGATTTAAAAAGTTCTATAGTTTCTAACATTAGGACATTCAAGATCCAAACATGAATAATAACAAAAAAAATTCAATGAATATTTAACGTAATTATATGTTAAGACTCTGAATTTAAAATCTTTAATTAAATGAGAACAATTCTACACCAATTAATTTACATCCTGGGTGATCATTAGTTGTAGTATTGGTTACCACCACCGTTTCTTTTGTTTTTGGATTTATATTTTGTTGTTTTTCTTCTCTCACGGTTCTAGGTTATTGGACCGCATTGGTGATAACTAGAAAGCCACAAACACACACACCCCAATTGCGCAATTTCAACGTTACTGTTCTTTTGAGAGAAAAAGGTTTCCAAACTAGTGGCTCGTCAATTGCGGGCAAAAGAACCAAAATAATACAAATTAAATAAAAAATTACCAATTTGGGGCAACTTTCAAACTATTTACAAATCTGGGGCAACTGGTCA